>OU896717.1:11220066-11287166 GCA_918026855.4 Phaedon cochleariae
ATGTCAATATACTTTTATTTTTGATGCTATAGGAATTTAACTGTGTGCATCGTGGTGAGGTAGGTTGCAAATAAAAACCGAGTTACATAAAGGACTATACTTATTACTGTATGTGGTTACTCACATAAACGAACAAACAACAACTGTCATTCAACACAGAGATATGACCATCAACAAAAGTATATAAACAGTGTTGCCACATGTAATAATGTAAATACTATAGAATGAGATCTATAGAACATTGATTGAAATACATCAATTTTCGAAAATTATTATTAATTCAGTTCCAAAATATACAAAACATAATGAACTATACAGATTGATAAGATGAATTTAGGATTACAAAATGATATCAAATCACAAAATTTATGATAAAACCTTTACTGTGTAAATACATTAACTGAAATCCTAGGTCATTTGATCAATGTTTAATGTGGTGGAATTCCAAATATTTCAATGATTTCATCAATATGGTGAAAAAAAAACTAGCTTTACAAGATATTAAATGAATTCCAAGAAGAAAACTCAGTCTAGGATGCCACCTACCTCAACTCTAAGTATATTAGGAATATTCACATTATGAAGAGTGTGTTTTATGGATACAATTCACACACATGGCATATAGGATCATGACAATTTGCTGTTATTGCAGTGGAGCACCATAAAATATGAGGTATGGTAGTTGCGCTGTAAACAATCCTCAAAGCCTGATGGAAGTAATATTGTTGAAGATAGGCCATTGATAGTTGTATCTACTATTAAATCCACAGTAATGTCAGGATGCCTTCATTGTTGAATTATTTCTTGGTTTAGACTCATTAGAGCTGGTTGCTGTTGATTCCTATTGTATGTATCAATTGCACATGATTCTGATGGCTATAATCCCTGCCAAAAATGTCTCATAGAAACTTATGAATAAATATATATGAGAATTAATAAGAATGAAGTTGGATAGTGGTACAGTGATTCCGTATAAACCTACACTCTAAGAAAAACAGGAACATCAGTTGACACCAGCTAACACCGAATGATTTCCTTAGAGGTCCTGCATATTTCAGTGTTAATTCACACCTATTTGTAGAGCACCGGTGTTTGGTGCTATCTCTGCACATTTTCAGGTGAGATTTTTTATTTCGAAATCGATGTAAAGTAATACCAGTCTGGTGTGTTATGTGCAATGTTTTCTGATAGAGTTCGCACTGGTCTGGTGTGAATCACAATACTATTGATCATGAAAAACATCAGTATATTTGAAGTCACACCGGAATGAGTTTACAAAATCATCATCAAATGATCAAATCTACAATGAACGGTGTTTATTTACACCAGATCATTGAATTCTTAACCGGAATTGTGTCAATTCTAATTGAGGACAGTTCTTCATCTGACACGAATCTTCAGAATTCTGACACATTTAGGTATGAAACAAAATTGCTTCAATCAATTTGTATTTCATTATAGTGTGAAATATTTTTGTTGAGATATAGGTACAGGGTATCTCAAAATTGCTGGGACACAGAGCTACCACAGGTAATACGGGTCAAAATAAGTTGATTGGACCCAACTTTTTTTTATTGAAAAATATACCGTTTGTCCGTGAGACGAGTTCAGAGTTTTCATAAATAAACATATTTTCAAAAGATCTACAATATCTTTCGGGATTCTTCCATTACTGAAAGAAGAGTTATACTCTAAAATTTGTTTCACTCATTTTTGAACAGCGATCAGCGAACGAAAATGTGTTTATTTATGAAAACTTTAAACTCACCTCACGGACAAACGGTACATTCTTTTATATAAACAAGTTAGGTCCAATCAAGTCATTTTGACCTGTATTACCTGTGGTAGCTCTGTGTCCCATCGATTTTGGTGTTGTGTCGAAACATCGAGACAATTGTTTCTGATTTTGACTCCTCAATAAACTTTTCTGAGCATTTGAATTTTATTTTTATACACTTCATGATAGAAACAATCATGCACTTTGCACTGGAAGAGCAACATGACCCGTGCTTATTGAAAGCACAGTGAAGAGAGACAGTGCTGAATATTGCTCAACGTTTACTACGAATGGCTGTGGAACTCTGGAGTCTGGAGTGTGGAAGTGATAGGAGCACGTACACATGCAAAGAAGATGCGCAAGGTTGCCAAGCATCACGATATGAAATAACTAAGTATATGTACCTAAAGTTTCATGATAATTTAATGAACATAGGCAGTAGGTACTTAAATGAAATTGTCCTCAAAAGTTCTTGGAAATACTTCCGTTGGCAAAGAATACCGAAGCTTCGTCGTTCCATAGACAAACGTGTTTTGGAAAGGAGTTGCTTGACATAATTCTAGATTGACGACAAAACGATGATGTGCTGACTCAGCCTGTCGAGTACGTTTGACGAATGGTGGACCAAAATGCATGTAAGCTCTGCAGTAATGATACAGAATGTTGCAGTCGTTAATTAGAGATATTAAATTCATCAACTTCTAATCATTATCTTACACCACGATGTTCAAAGTGTTATATATGAAATAGGTTTAAGTAATATAAAATAGACGAGGTGGCAACAGTGTATGGCGACAAATTTGTTCCGATGTTTTTCTGATATTAGTGGTGTTGATTTACATCTATTCCAGTGTCATTTATTCCAGTGATATCAGAAAATACACTGGTTTGGTTATCAATCTCATTACTAGGTGAATATCTTGAAGAGGAATTATGATTGTGTGAATATGGATACTTCATAAAATTGATAGTCACATGAAAAATATCATACCCAATCAGCACCAGACATCTTAAAGACGTACATTTTACGACTTACTTACGTCTTTACGTCCAGGGACGTATAAAGTACGTCTTCAAGATGTAAATCCATGTACATCTTAAAGACGTACACGAATTTACGTCTTTAAGACGTACATTTTAGGTCGTATCCACGTCGTACCTCCCATGTCGTATAAAAGACGTCTTAAAGACGTACATTCCAGTACGTCAGTTCGACTTATAGAACAATAATGTAAGTTATTTTCTGAAGAAAAACAAAATGTCATCTCTTCACGTTTTTTTTATTTTCAATTGTTCAGTTTTTTCTTATTTTCAACAAAAGTGATGTTTTTGAATTTTTTCGTCCGACATTTTGGAGCCTTCGTGTTAGATTCTCGAATTTTTACAAAAAAATCATATTCTCCGACCCCAAAAGTCCCATAGTAATCAATTTTGAATGAAATCGGACTATAATCACAAAACTCGTCCGCCATTTTGAAGCCGACATGGATTTTTCATTTTCGACAAAAGGAATTATAATCTCTGATCCCGAAATCCTTCAGATGCCAATTTTGAATCAGATCAGACCATAATCAGAAAACCATATGCCACATCGTCCGCCATATTCGATCCGCCATTCTGTTTTTTCCATTCAATAATAATATCACAACGAATTGTCACCGGAATAATATTTACTTGCCAAATTTCAAATCAATCGGACGATTTAAAGTGAGTCAAATTTAACTTGCACGTTTTGATTACAAACAGACACAAGGACATGTTAAACCACGTTAAACTAAGTAAAAGCTTGTTATGTGATATATAGAACAAACAGAGTAACAGAAGAAGTGAATGTGGTATAATCATCGAAGTCAAGCAACGAAGAGCGCGGTTAGTACTTGAATGGGTGACCGCTTGTGTCTACCGTTTGATGAAGTCGTTTATTTCTCTCTTTTTTTTTTGCTTTTGTCTGCACTTGTTGCTAACTTCAGTGCACAGGTGGAAATCAACTGAAACTATGTGATTTTTCCGTAATTTGAAAGATCAATTTGAGGTCATGGACCAAAAACACCTAAAAAAGACGTCTTAAAGACGTACATATTAGTGGAAAATGTACGTTTTAAAGACGTTTTAAAGACGTCTCTTGGGCGTAATATGTACGTCTTTAAGACGTACTTATGTCCCGACATGTACGTCTTGAAGACGCCTTTAAGACGTACTTTGGCTGATTGGGTAGTTGATCACTTTCATGATATGAATTTTGAAAAATTACACCTACTAATGATAATTTTTCAGAATATATCAACTTTGTGATTCATGAATAGAATAATTTGATGTTTACAGTTTGAATTCAAATAATGAGTATGAAAATAAGTGTGATTCCGAATTCAGATTTGCCATAATGTATCACGATTTACACCGTCGAACCCCACGATATCAAATTCCCAATACTTATGATAGGATAGTACAATTTTGGTGTTGAATAGGGTTAGTGTTAATTCTAACAGTCTGGAATTGAAAAAGACACCAACAGTTTTCTTAGAGTGTATGTATTTTGCAGATACATATATAATAAGTTTATAATGGCGATTCTCTTCCTTTCTCTATAAGTATGAACTGTTTTTCGCAGATATATTCATAATCAGTTCCTAATAGTAATTCCTGATTATTTACATATGACAAATATATCAGAGTCAAGGTGCGGATAGTGGAACTGTAATTTATAAGCTCGAAATGTATTCAGCAGTTACATTTATAATCAGTTCCTAATGGCAATCCTCAATGGGGTCGATGAGTTTGAACTGTAATTCACAGATACATTCATAATCGGTTCTAAATGGCAATTTCTAATTAAAACATCGTAATCCATGATTTTAAATGTGTTCTGCATGTACATTCATGACAGGTTCCTAATAGCAATTTCCAACGAAGTCTTTGAGTATGAACTATGTTTTACAGATACATTTATAATCAGATTCTGATGGCAATTCCTCATTGAAACACTATGGCATTCATGAGAACCCAAGTAGCATTTTGGTGACGACAACCACATAATACACCAAAATTAACGTTGCGTTTGGTGTAGTTTTTAGTCATTCATGAAACGGCGCTACCTAAACGACTCGACAACGTCGTCTCGATGTTGAGCATGACTTTAGTTGAACTACGACGTTGTTACAACGTTTACCCAACTAACTAAATGTAGTAAACATTTTGGGAATGGTAATAACGTTCTAAAAACGTTTAAGTGACAACTCTAGTTATGTTTAAAGTTTTCCTGACGTTGAGCCGACCTTATAAGACTCAACTATGCAGTGAGCCATTTTTAGTTGGATCAAAAACGTTGTCGCGTAGTCATTTTTGCAACTAACCTTTTTTCAAATATTCATTGAATAAAGTATATATCTAGTAAAATATGAAGATCCTAAATAACCTCAAAATTTCATTTACAAAAAGATGTACCTAATCGTGAAAAAAGATTTTTAAAATTTAATAATGTTTTTTTTTGACTTAAATCAAAAATGAAACGGGCCTTCAAATACACTGCCTCTTATTATAGACAAAAAAAAGATTATGTCTTGAAGAATTAACAAATTTTCCAGAGGATCAACAATTTATTCAGGATGAACAACATCATGAGGAACAGCTTAGTCAAATGACAGAATCCTCGGAAGAACTCAATAATGTAGAAGAGATCAATCCAGAGGAAGAGATAACTCAAGTGGAAGAGATTACTCAAGTGGAAGAGATTACTCAAGTGGAAGAGATTACTCAAGTGGTAGAGATCATTGAAGATGAAGAACAGGGGCCAGATTCACCAACTGTAGAAGATACATTAGGCTCTAAAATACGACAATTTTTACCTAATTGGGTGCTAGAATATCATGTACCTCATGTTGCAATTAATGCACTGCTGCAAAATTTGATATCTTGTGGGGTATCAGGATTACCTAAAGACAGTATAGAACATTAATAGGTACTCCTAGAACAGTATATGTATTGAAAAAATGGGTAATGGATACTTTTGGTACCATGGATTGGAGAATTGCTTATCTAGCATTGAAAATTATATTGGCAAAAATGAGTTGAACAAGCTCAATTTAAGCTTCAATATAGATGGATTGCCCATTGCAAATAGTTCTAAATATCAGTTCTGGCCAGTATTAGTTAATGTGACAAATGTTGATGAATTTGCTCCACAAATAGTAGCAATATTCTCTGGGGACAGTAAGCCTCCATCTGTGGGAGAGTACTTACAAAAGTTTGTTGATGAACTTCAGAAGCTCTTGCAGTTTGGTATTCATGTCGACAGTATTAAGTTTTCAATAAAAATTGATAATTCTATCTGTGACACTCCAGCCCGCAGCTTTATGAAAGGCCGATTCATGCAACGTTCATTATAATTACATTCACATTACATTTTAATTATATTATATTTATATTCTCACTGCAAAATGGTACCCGTTCATGCAACGAATTAATTATCTATTTTCGGATATGTGCGCATGCGTAGTTGCTGACAAAATTGACAAATGACGTACCTAGTGATGTTTGAGTTGAGGTTAGTTTTTCCCACTTTTTAAACTTTTGTAGGTATACAATTTTTGTGTTGTTCTGGTTGTTAATGAGTCGAATATTATGAGGCTCTCGCGGAAAAAACGAGTTGGATTTTTGATGTCAGCTGTTCTTTTGTCATTACTAGTATTGGCTCGAAAAAAAAGAAAGCAATTCCGTCGTTATGGTGTCAGACCCTTTCTAAAACAAAATAAAAAATATGGTCAGTACGAGAAACTGGTGAAGTACATGTTAGAAAATGACGAGGAGGAGTTTTTTAGCTATACCAGGATGTCTCCGAAAGTTTTCAAATATCTACTAATGGGGCTTTTGAAACCTGATCTAAAGAAACATCCTAGCCGGAAGAATGCTTTGTCACCAGAGTTTAGACTTGTGATAACCTTACAGTAAGAAAAATGTAGGCTTGAATTATAGTAGATATATATTCATTTTCCTTTTGTTGAAGCTACTTAGCAGAAGGAATGTCCATGAGGGAAATCGACAGAAATTTTGTCATTGGCAGATCAACAATTCACTACATCATAAAAGAGACCTGTGATGCAATTTGGAACATATTGATGCCAATATTCCTGCCACCCCCAACAGCTCATCAGTTTTCAGAAATTTCCAATGAATTCTGGAAACGTTGGAACATTCCAAATTGTATTGGTGCTGTTGATGGTAAGCATGTTCTTTTGGAAGCACCAGCTCATTCAGAAACAGATTATTTCTCCTACAAGAAAACATTCAGGTAATACAATATAAATATTTATGTTTATCTTTTGTGAAATGTCTTACTTGGACTTATTTTCAGTTCAGTTTTGAGGGCTGTTTGTGACTCATATTATAAATTTGTAATGGTGGACATTGGTGCCCAAGGATCTATACATGATAGTACTGTTTTTCAAGAGTCATCATTTGGAAGAGCGTATTTGAGTGATAGGTTGCCAGTACCTCCTGAGAAAAATTTACCTGGAACTGATATTCCTTTGCCCCACTTTATTGTTGCAGATCAGGCCTTTCCTCTGAATGAATAAATTATGAGACCATATCCATCTGACCATCTTACTGAAGAACAGAGAATCTATAACTATAGGATATCTAGGGCTCGAAGGACTATAGAAAATACCTTTGGAATTCTTGTTCAAAGGTGGGGAATTTTAAAAACCCGAATGGCCACTGATATCTCTATGTGTGAGAGTATAACGAAAGCTTGTGTTGTCCTTCATAATTTTCTTCAATGTGATGAGGAAAGTCTTCCTCAAGATGAGAGGAGATATTGCCCTACTGGACTGATTGATCAAGAAGGACCAGATGGTACTATTATTACTGGTACATGGCGTCAGGGGACTAATTTACTGTCAGTTAGGAGATTGGGATTCAACAATTCCACAAGGAAAGCCCAGAGAAACAGAGAAAAGCTCTGTGACTATTTCAACTCAGCTATTGGAAGTTTACCCCACCAACAAGAGCTTGTATTGAAAGGATCTGTTCCCATTTGAGTGAAATAAGAGTTCTTCATGAATGAATTTACATTGATATTTTGTTCTGTTCTTCATGTATTGAAAATCTTAGTATTTCATTAAATAACCAAAGGAAACACTTTTTTTTTCAATGTTAAATTTTCTGGGAAAATCAAAATACTTTGTTAAGAAAATAATGTAATTCCTTATACAGGGTGTTTCATTGGGAAAGGTAAATAATTTTACTGTGGATAGGAGTTACTGGGGTGATTTCAAAAAACCCATGGTTGATGGGTCTTCGACTTCTCATATCCGAGATACAGGATGTTTCATCAATTTTGTCCATATCTTCATTGTCTCATAACTTTCCAACCAAAATGTATATATTTTTGAAAATTGGTACACTTGCTCAATCTATCCTGTGGAATTGATTGAGGCAACAACAAAAGATAAAATGCATGTCCGGCATCACTTAAAATTCACAAATTCTCTCTGCCAGAAAACAACACCCTATACATTCGAATTTCTCATTTTGTTTGCCATATCTGAAAAGAAAATCAAAATTTCTATTAAACGATGTACTTTTTATTCGTGCACAGACGATTCTAACTATTCATATTATGTGCTCAAAATATTATTTTTGCTCATTTTGGGGCACAAAATTGGAATCAGACGACATTTATTGATTTTATTACTTCCTTTTCAGTATTCGTGAGTATTACATTTAAAAGGAATATTTCGTATCGTTCTTTGTTCCAGACTTAGTTGCAGGTCCGTCATCAAAACTATACAGGGCTTTTCACGATAAGCGTTAATTAGATGTTTCTGGCAAACCAGGCAACGGATAAATCTGAAATTTCGATGGTATGTATAAATTAACATAATCTACACTACTGAAATATTTGAAACGATCCGGCCTTGCCGCTTTTACTAGAAAGTAGCAGCAACTTCGATTTTTCAAATGGGACACCCTGTATTTCATTACATTCTTGGATTATTGCTGAACAGCAGAATTCATCGATTCAAAACATTCAAGGTCTAGCGGGACTGATAACTGAGATATAGGATGTGGTAAATCGAGATGTTTCAACTTTAGAAATGTTTTGTGTTGAAACTATTTATTATTGCATGGTCAAAACGGCTTCAATGTCCCTATCTCAACTTTCCATTCGATATTCAATTGAAACAGATACAGGGTGGTGCAGAAATCTGAATTATAAACCATCCTGTATTTGTTTCGATCAAATGTCAATAGATACAAAGTTAAGATAGGGACATAAAAGCCGTTTTGATCAATAATACATATTTTCGCAAAATAATTCTAAAGTTGAAACATCTCGATTTTTCTCACTCTAAATATCTCAGTTATTAGTCCCACTAGACCCCGAACTTTGTGAATCGATTAAATCAGCTCTTCAGGAAGCATCCAGAGTGTCCCATTTGAAAAATCAAAGTTACTGCTACTTTCGAGAAGAAACGGCAACGCCGGATTGTTTCAAATATTTCAGACGTGTAGATCATGTTAATTTATACATACCTTCGAATTTTTAGATTTATCTGTTGCCTGGTTTGCCAGAAACATCTAATTAACGCTTATCGTGAAAAGCCCTGTATAGTATTGATGACGGACCTGCAACTAAGTCTGGAACAAAGAGCGATATGAAATACTCCTTCTAAATATAATACTCACGAATACTGAATTGGAAGTAATAAAATTAATAAATCTCGTCTGATTCCAATTTTGTACCCCAAAATGAGCAAAAATAATATTTTGAGCACATAATATGAATAGTTAAAATCGTCTGTGCACGAATAAAAAGCACATCGTTGAATAAAAATTTTGATGTTCTTTTCAGATATGGCAAAAAAAATGAGAAATTCGAATGTATAGGGTGTTGTTTTCTGGCAGAAAGAATTTGTGAATTTTAAGTGAAGCCGGACCTGGATTTTATCTTTTGTTGTTGCCTCACTCAATTCCAAAGGATAGATTGAGCAAGTCTACCAATTTTTGAAAATATATACAGGTCGTTTGGAAAGTTATGAGACAATGAAGATATGGACAATATTGTTGAAACATCCTGTATCTCGGTTATATGAAGTCGAAGACCCATCAACCATGGGTTTTTTGAAATCACCCCCGTGACCCCTATCCACAGTTGAATTATTCACCTTTCCCAATGAAACACCCTGTATAACAGCCTATGGCAACAGTCTCATATAGTTAAGTAGGTATCACAAAATTAAATAAAAACCAAATGCCAGGTACTTCATTCCTACATTTAAAAAACAAAAAATATAACAACAGCTCTTGTCTTCTTTGAGAATAACACTGATAAAAATAAGTGGTACAATACCTGTCACAAAAACAAACGGAAACTAAATGATATTCAATACCTTCAACATAAATATTTGAAAAAAAAACTAGTGATAAAAACAGCCTCTAATCTACTTCATATTTTTCTAAAACCTCACAAATTTCTAGTTTGACCCTGGCTTTAACTTTTCTGCTTTTCAACAGTTTGAGGCTACTGGCAATACATTTTCCAAATAATGTGTCTTCATCGTCTACATCATTGGAATTTGTATCCTTCAAGATATTTTCCATCATTCCCAGAGTTGACACAATGCTATCCTCAAAACTGGATGAATCATTCTTTCTTTTTTTAAAACGTTTCATTTCATAAATGTTATCCTTATGAGACTTAGACACCTGTGGTGTATTGAAAGAAGTCTCTTGTGATTTTGATGAAGAAGTCTGGGAGGAAGTGGGAGGTGATTTAGGGAAAACCACGGATTGTTGGGAGGATGAAGAAGCTTATGTGGACATGAAATCCACCTCAACACTCATTTCTTCAGTTACATTTTTTATTTCTTGTTGAGATTGTTCAGTTTCTGACAGATTCATTTCCTCTGTTGATGGTTGCAGCATGCTACTTTGGGAGCTATTTTGTGTCAGTTCAATATTCCCATAGGTCCTATAAATATTCAATTTTTGAGTTTACATGATAATTAGTACCTCAATAACTAATATTACTTTCTGACTGTTACATGCTCTTCCAGGAAGGACATTTGCTTGAAATAGCGCCATTCTGTTGTTGCTGCACTTCCTGTAGGAGTGTAACGAATTTTCCTTCTTTCCGTCACAAATCGGTTCCTCAAAGAAGTCCAAGCAATTTCAACTTCCTCTCCTTTAAAATGAAATAGTTATACTATGTGATGAGGAGGAAATGATTATTAAACTCAACTTGTGTGGCCCATTATTTCAGCAATTGTTGTCCAAGCATTGATTTTGGCCAGTTTGTTCTTGAACTCCTTGTGCTTCTTATCATATAAATGCTTATATTGCTGCACCAATTCGATCAATGTTCCTTGATCCATTTTTTTTTATTATATAAAGATAAACACAAAAACAATCTTTCGCGCTGCTTTCGCGGTAGTTTTTCTAGGTTATTTTCACAAATTCACAACCACAGATCAACACAAAACAGAACAAAACATACATAAAACCAGTCAGGACCAGAACATAGAACAGAACTAATGAAAGACAGGTCCTTCGCGCATGCGATTTGGTCATCTTCACTAACAATATAATGTAATGTAAATTAATAAGTTGAATGTTGGCCTACTTCTAAATGTGTTAGTGTAATTTAAATGCATTAATGCACTTGCATGAACGCATTCTATACTAAACCGAGTAGTGAACTTTTCTTAATGAAAATGTAATGATAATGTAATGTTAATGTAATTATAATAAACGTTGCATGAATCGGCCTTAAATGTGAGTATGACTCAAACAAGCTATTCACCTGTGCTGTGCAGAATTTGTTTTCAAATTATTCACTTGTTTCAATATTGTTTCTAGGTGTAGTGCCTTTTAATGCCTATCACAGTTGTTTGAGATGTAGGTGAGTACTATAACCAGCAAAAAAGAATGAGTTTTCCTCAAATAGACTGCCCACTAAGAAGTGATGAAGAATTCAGGACAAAAACTGATGCCAATCATCACCAGAAAAATCAAGATGAAGAATTTATTATTTCCCCTTTAGAACAACTTCCCATAGATATGATTCGAGACATCATAATTGCAGATTCCTTACACCTAGTACATTTGGGACTAATCAAAAGATGTCTTAACTATTGGGTACATGGCTGTAAAGATATTCAAGTAAAATTTTTCAATCACCAAATTGATGATATTTCTGCATGGCTCCAGAAGTCAAATGAAAGGATTCCTAGTGAAATTCATCGATCAGTTACAAGCCTAAGTTGTCTATCTTTTTGGAAAGGTGTTGAGTACAGAACCTTTTTGTACTATCTTGGGCCAGTCATTCTGAAAGAAAATTTGCCCAGTGAGCTTTACAATCACTTCCTATTACTTTTTTGTGCAGTTTTGCTATGCTCCTGTTCATGTTTTTCTGTAAAACTTGATCTAGCTGGAAAAATGTTTAAAGACTATATTGAAGGTTTCATTAATATTTATGGTATACATGCAATTACCAGTAATATTCTCTGCCATGTAGTAGAAGATGTTAGACGTTTTGGACCACTAGAGAAGCTCAGTTCTTACCCATTTGAAAACAAATTGGGCATGATAAAAAATCGTCTGAAAAGTGGCTACAGACCATAAGCACAAATAGCTAAGCGAGAACTGGAATCCAAGAATCATCCAGTAAATTTACATTCAAATGAACAATTTTCTTTGAAGTATAAAATTTTAGACCCACACCAAAAACCAGCAGATGTTAATTTAGCATTTAAAAAAGTGTTACTGAAAAATGGAATATGTTTTGCAGCTTATGTTAAAGATCAATGGATACTTACTAGAAACAATGAAATACTTAGAATACATTGTATCTTCGAAACCAACAATGATTTAATATTTTATGGATCCAAAATAAAAAATTATTCAATTTTTTTGACTATCCGTTCCCTTCATCTAATGTAAATATATACTTTTCTAAGGAAATTTATAGTGAAAATATTAGTATAAAGGAACAGGAAATAAAGTGCAAATTGGTTAGCATGAATTATAAAAATCAATTAGTTTTTTTACCACTCGTTCATACTTTAGACATATTCAATAAATAAAAATTGTATTGCTACAAAAGTGTTTGCATTGTTATTCTTTAGCCAAAATGATTCTCTTGCCTTGCTTTCAAAGAGTCATTGAAAAATTGTACAGATACATATTTTCATAAATAAAAATACATGTTTTTGAATTTTGTTCTTATTTTTATATTGCACCAATCTATATGAACCATCTACAGAATATTTCGTTGAGAAAAAAATATTTCACATTAAAAACTAGAGTTTATCTGTTCTTAAAATGTATAAAAAAAGTAATAGGTGATGTTTTTTATTATTCAACAGCAAACGATTGAAAACAAACTAAATGTTTGATCAACTAATAAAATGAAAAAGTTTAATCAAGAAATTATTTTTATTAATATATATTACTGATAGTTCTTTAAAAGCTCCCCATCCTCCTCCACTACAAAATACTCATACAATTCCTCTTTATCAGAATCCACAGAATTGATGGTTTCCTCATTTGCTTGTGGCTCTTCTTGGGTTTCTGTCACAGGATATTGATTTTCCTCATTTTCTTTAGTTTCCTGGGTTTCTGCTAGGGCCTTGACTTTTTTATTTAACTTCAAGCGTGTATTACTATGTTCAAGTATACAATCACGAAAGAAACTATCCCTTCCTGGGTATGTAAAGGAATTGTCTGATTTGAATACTACATTATAAAATATGTCCAAAGTCCCAGTTAATCTGTTGAAGGCTTTTTTCTCTAAGCTTCTACTCATACCAGTCCATGAGTATTTAGTGAGTAGCTGTTTAGTGAACAATGCCTGCCAACTTGTAGCAAGCTGTTTAAGATGGCAGTGCTGATCCAATAGATCTGGTCAGGTGGGCGAAAACATTTTTTTATAGGCCTTGTCCTCCAGATCTGTCTCCAACTTTTCTAAGGCAGGTACCCTGTCAAGTGGAAATATTTGTAATTCATTTTCCGTAATAATCAAGGTAGATTCCGTTATCTTCAATATAGTGTCAAGATTGTCAAGACGCACAGAAATATCAGCACACTTCTCCACTATTTTTTCCACTATTTTTTCTTTACCTAAAACAAGGAAAAATATGAATGCATACTTATATAGATTTGTTATACACTGATTGAATTCAACTCTTGTATGGTGGTTGAGTCATCATTTGAATACTCACATTCTTTCAAGTCTTTAGTTAACTTGTCCACTTCAGATTTAAGTATGGACAGCTTTTCCAGAACATCAGAGTCATTGACAAATGTATTTTCATCAGATTCACTGATTCCAGCATCAGAGCTTACTGATATAGTTGTGGAGGTTAGTGTTTCAGAATCTTGGGGTACACATTGATGTTCTATTGGTTTTTCTACTGTCTTCTGTTTATTAAAGTTAAAATCATAAGCAGGCAGTCCAGATATATTCTTTTTAAGGACGCTTGTTCTTTTGTTGGAAGTAGACAGAGATTTTGATGGAACTATTTTTCCTTTTTCATCATCTGTGGTGCTGTAGTCAGATGAGCTGTCTTCAAGTGCACATATTTGGTCTGCCTGGGCAGAAGCGTGCATATACAGAAGTATATTACTGGCTTTTACCAAACAATCATATTTTTTCCATGTTTTTTCATCTGGTATACTACCAGCGTTGGACTGTTGTTGCCGAACTTGCCCCTTTGTAGGGGGCCAGTATACTGTCCCATTTTCTTCCCATTGGTGGGGTATCGGTTCTACCTCTTGAGTGCTCTTTATATAAACCACTTTGAAATTTTCAGCCATACGGGATAATTTCTTTCTTTTCGGAAAAAATAAACAATATGGTAAATAAGAGCGGGTTTATACAGCAAATAAAATAAAATAAGGAATAACATAAAATAAGAGGAGGAATAAGAAGTAATGGTAGTAGTTTATACAGGACTTCAAAACAAAATAGCAATTAAGAAACAACCAATCAAATCACGGTTATTGGACAATGACATATGTCATTTTCTGATAGTTGATAGATGACAAGTGACAAATATGAATTGAGAATTATTAAAAAAATCTGATCATTTTGATATCAGAAATATAAATAATCTTATCACAAATTTTGCCAAATTGCGACTTGAATTTGAGTATAAAGATAAAATGGAGGATGGTCTGTTGATAGAGCAGGTGTCAGGATTCCCACAGTTATATGCTAAATCAGACGCGAGGTATAAAAACAATCGTCTGAGGGAGAACGCATGGAAGACCATTGGAGTTATCTTGGAAGAGACACGTAGGTCCAAAAATCTTAAGGTGGGATTTTTAGTAATTTTGTTCATTTTATAGCTGAGGCATGTGAACACCGATGGAAGATACTGAGAAACAAGTACACAGCACTTAGGAGGGAAGCCAGGCAAACTCCATCAGGTTCTGGGGCCACTGAAATAACTTGGCCATATTTTAAGCTGATGAGTTTCCTGGACCCGTATTTGCAGACAAGAAAGTGGGTATTGCATTTTAAAAATTGATCTGTCTATTAATAAAATACATTTATAGGTCGTTTTCCAATGTAAGATTAAAAAATGTAGAGGCAAATGAGTGGGACTCATTATCCCAAATGATAGTAGAAGATAATACAGAAAAAGAAAACAATTGCTCTGATGTTGAATCTGAACCCACTTGCTCATCTCAGAGTAATAGGGTACAAACACCAGTACAAACACCAAGTGGAAGACCAGCTGCTGCACAATCTCAGCAGAGAAAAAGAGAATTTGTTTCGGCAATACCCAGAAACACACTGCCCTCAAAAAAAGCTAAATCAGAAGTCCTAACAGAAAAAATGAGTGGATGTTTCGATACGTTCCAAAAAGTTTTGGAAAACAACATTTCAAAACCAGCAACAGCAAATAATGATGACGATGAACCTTTTGTGAGAAGTTTGGTTACAGATTTGAGTATATTCTCAAATAGAGATAAAATCATTATAAAAAGACAAATATATAATGTTGTTGCAGATTATCTTCTGTTAAAGGAAAATGATAATAATTGATGCATCCTCACACAATTCAAAAATTTTGTGATAGCTCTATAAGAAAGCCATGTTTCAGTTCCTATTTTGTGATACTCACCTAGATGTTTCTTGTACCTGGCAATTTTTTTTATGTTGTAAACTTGAAGAATGTTTGTTTATTTTTTCCTAAGGTTGTTTTTTGTACCTGATTTTTGCTCAAAGTACAATCTAGTTGAGTCTTCCCACTGTGCAAAAAAACATACTAGTAACGTTTGGTCGAAGGCCTATCGACATCTCAAAGACCGTCTTAAAGTCGTTATATGTCCACCAACATAACAATCACATTAGTGACGTTAATATAAAGTAGCAAAGTTTAACTTATGATATAGAAGGTTCGTTAAAAGTAACAATGTCACATAGTTATGTTATTATGACGTACAAGTGCTGTGTTCGCAGAAACGTCGCCGGGGATACAATATTTTAACGTTAATGAACCTCCTAAGGATGTTTCTTGCTCAGTGGGTTTAGTTTATTTTTTAAATTTTGTACACTTTAAGAATGTTTTTGTTTATTCTTGCCAAAAAATGTTCAATTCTAGTTAATAAGTCTGTTCATTCTCACTGGGTATAGATAATGAATAAAAATACTATGTGAATTTTTCAGTTTTATTTATTATATCAAGGATAAAAATGAATTGTCAAGAATGAATGGAATTCAACTCCCTAACTCTAATACTAAATGATAATTTTCAGTAACAAAATGATATTTCTATTTTTTAATAACATCATCCAGTGGTGAAACAATCTGGTGCACCTCCTTGGTGAGGTGAAGCTCCCTGTTCAGAGACCAAATAATCTGCCAATGAATCCCTCAACACCATATTGGACCTTCCTGGATTGTTGGAGGCAACACGCCCAACAGATACCATGGAATTTTCAAAATCATGTGTTGAACTATCTAGACCTGTAGGACAGTATCTCCTTTGATCTTGAGGGATGTCTTCCTCCCCTTTCTGAATATAATTATGCAGGACCACACAAGCCATGATGATTTTATCATATAGGTGAACATCTGCAATTATGGGGTTTCTTAAACGTCTCCATCTTTGAGCCAAAATTCCAAAAGTTATTTCAATCAACCTCCTAGCTCTAGATAGTCTCATGTTGAAAATACTTCTTTTCTCCACTATAGATATTTGCCTGGGTATGGCCTCATAATATTTTTGTGGAGAGGGAAAGCTTCATCTGCTACAAAAAAATGAGGAAACAATGTTGTTGTGCCAGGTAACATTTTTGGTGGGGGTATATCTAAAGTTGCTTTCAGTATCGCATTGCCAAAATCAGATTCACTGAAAATATAGGCATCATGATTTGCTCCCTCTCTGCCAATATCTACATAGGTAAATTTATAGTATGAATCACAGGCTGCCATGAGAACAATACTGAAAATGAAAAAAAAAATAATGAAAAATTTTGATTTTAGTGCATTATTGATTGTTATCACCTGAACGACTTTTTATAGGAGAAGAAGGTTGAACCAGATTTTTGTGGGCATTGAATAGTAATGTGTTTACCATCAATTGCTCCCAGACAATTTGGCATATTCCAACGTTTATAAAATCCTTCAACAATTTTGGAAAATTCTTGTCTACTTGGGGGTGCCAACACAATCGGTGCTAGCACTTCCCACAATATTTCACAGACTTCTTTGATGATACAGTGTACCGTGGTTTTTCCAATGAAATTGTTTCAGGCAATCTCTTGCATAGAACATCCTTCAGAAAGATAGCTTAAAATCATAGTGAAAAGACTATAGGGTCATCATTCACATATTAGAGGCAAAGTACTTACTGTAAAGTGATGGCTAAACGTTGTCCTGGTGCAATGGGAAGTTTACTAGGGTCCCTACTGAGATATGGTCCATTCAGTGTTAACAAGTGTTCAAACATTTCGGGAGACATTCTGGTGTATTTGAAAAACTGTTCCCGATCATTGTTTCTCGCATAGTTCAGTAGGTTTTCGTATACACTATTCTTCCAGTTCCTCAGGTTCATTGGACGTACTTTATATCGCCTTTTGTTCCTGAATATCGTCTTTCTCATAACGACTGCCGTGGATGATAGCAAAAGTAGCATTCCAGTCATTATTATTAAAGTATTATTAGTATTATTATCCATTTTAGAAACTTGTTTAGTAATCAGCAGAATTTGGCAAAATAAACAACAATATCATATAACCACAAAATCCACAAATCAATAATGACAACAAACTGACAAGAACTGAACAAGCAGTGTTGCCAGTATTTTATTAGAGTACGTCGCCAGAAGTCCTAACAGAAAAAATGAGTGGATGTTTCGATACGTTCCAAAAAGTTTTGGAAAACAACATTTCAAAACCAGCAACAGCAAATAATGATGACGATGAACCTTTTGTGAGAAGTTTGGTTACAGATTTGAGTATATTCTCAAATAGAGATAAAATCATTATAAAAAGACAAATATATAATGTTGTTGCAGATTATCTTCTGTTAAAGGAAAATGATAATAATTGATGCATCCTCACACAATTCAAAAATTTTGTGATAGCTCTATAAGAAAGCCATGTTTCAGTTCCTATTTTGTGATACTCACCTAGATGTTTCTTGTACCTGGCAATTTTTTTTATGTTGTAAACTTGAAGAATGTTTGTTTATTTTTTCCTAAGGTTGTTTTTTGTACCTGATTTTTGCTCAAAGTACAATCTAGTTGAGTCTTTAGTTTATTTTTTAAATTTTGTACACTTTAAGAATGTTTTTGTTTATTCTTGCCAAAAAATGTTCAAATCTAGTTAATAAGTCTGTTCATTCTCACTGGGTATAGATAATGAATAAAAATACTATGTGAATTTTTCAGTTTTATTTATTATACCAAGGATAAAAATGAATTGTCAAGAATGAATGGAATTCAACTCCCTAACTCTAATACTAAATGATAATTTTCAGTAACAAAATGATATTTCTATTTTTTAATAACATCATCCAGTGGTGAAACAATCTGGTGCACCTCCTTGGTGAGGTGAAGCTCCCTGTTCAGAGACCAAATAATCTGCCAATGAATCCCTCAACACCATATTGGACCTTCCTGGATTGTTGGAGGCAACACGCCCAACAGATACCATGGAATTTTCAAAATCATGTGTTGAACTATCTAGACCTGTAGGACAGTATCTCCTTTGATCTTGAGGGATGTCTTCCTCCCCTTTCTGAATATAATTATGCAGGACCACACAAGCCATGATGATTTTATCACATAGGTGAACATCTGCAATTATGGGGTTTCTTAAACGTCTCCATCTTTGAGCCAAAATTCCAAAAGTTATTTCAATCAACCTCCTAGCTCTAGATAGTCTCATGTTGAAAATACTTCTTTTCTCCACTATAGATATTTGCCTGGGTATGGCCTCATAATATTTTTGTGGAGAGGGAAAGCTTCATCTGCCACAAAAAAATGAGGAAACAATGTTGTTGTGCCAGGTAACATTTTTGGTGGTGGTATATCTAAATTTTCTTTCAGTATGGCACTGCCAAAATCAGATTCACTGAAAATATAGGCATCATGATTTGCTCCCTCTCTGCCAATATCTACATAGGTAAATTTATAGTATGAATCACAGGCTGCCATGAGAACAATACTGAAAATGAAAAAAAAAATAATGAAAAATTTTGATTTTAGTGCATTATTGATTGTTATCACCTGAACGACTTTTTATAGGAGAAGAAGGTTGAACCAGATTTTTGTGGGCATTGAATAGTAATGTGTTTACCATCAATTGCTCCCAGACAATTTGGCATATTCCAACGTTTATAAAATCCTTCAACAATTTTGGAAAATTCTTGTCTACTTGGGGGTGCCAACACAATCGGTGCTAGCACTTCCCACAATATTTCACAGACTTCTTTGATGATACAGTGTACCGTGGTTTTTCCAATGAAATTGTTTCAGGCAATCTCTTGCATAGAACATCCTTCAGAAAGATAGCTTAAAATCATAGTGAAAAGACTATAGGGTCATCATTCACATATTAGAGGCAAAGTACTTACTGTAAAGTGATGGCTAAACGTTGTCCTGGTGCAATGGGAAGTTTACTAGGGTCCCTACTGAGATATGGTCCATTCAGTGTTAACAAGTGTTCAAACATTTCGGGAGACATTCTGGTGTATTTGAAAAACTGTTCCCGATCATTGTTTCTCGCATAGTTCAGTAGGTTTTCGTATACACTATTCTTCCAGTTCCTCAGGTTCATTGGACGTACTTTATATCGCCTTTTGTTCCTGAATATCGTCTTTCTCATAACGACTGCCGTGGATGATAGCAAAAGTAGCATTCCAGTCATTATTATTAAAGTATTATTAGTATTATTATCCATTTTAGAAACTTGTTTAGTAATCAGCAGAATTTGGCAAAATAAACAACAATATCATATAACCACAAAATCCACAAATCAATAATGACAACAAATTGACAAGAACTGAACAAGCAGTGTTGCCAGTATTTTATTAGAGTACGTCGCCAAACTGACAGCCTGATGTCGCCCAAATCGCCCAACTCGCGGGTAATTCAAAAGTGGAATAATATATTTCACAATTCACATTTTGTATGTACCACCTAAATTTCTCATTCTGTAATTTTTGACATTATCATAGAATGAAAGTCAAATGATAGTTTAGATATTATATAACTTCATATTACCTGTAGATAAATATAAAAATTATTTTTTGATTAAATATTTTATTCAATGAGAAAATAAACAAATAAAGTAACAACATAAATAATATTCTCAGGAACATATTTTCAGGTACAACAATATCCAAAGTCTAAGCAAAAGGTACATATTCTGTAATTAATTAGACCTAGAGATCAAACAGTTCCATTATCTCATCGACATCTTCAGTCTCATCAATTGATGTGGAATCATAGATTTTGATTATTCCATCTAATCAAAAAGCTCAAACATTTTATCTGTAGCTTTGAAGTTTTTGCAGCAGCAAATTTGATTATTGGAAAAATTAATTCTTATTCTCAACAATGAATCTAGTGTATCAAACATCATTCGGTTTCTAATTTTTGTCTTCACTAGATCCATTATGGAAAATACTCTTTCAACAACAGCATTGCTTAGTGGAAGGCTTGGCAATTTCAACGCAAATTCAGACAATTCTTTGAATACAAATGAACCACCAGCATTCTTGAATTTATGGGTGAAGCTCCAAAATTGAACTGGATCTGAGGGGATACCTTCTTGAAAGTAATTATTCCAGTCAATATTCAATAAATTTCTCCACTGATTATCTAGGTCTTCCAATTTTAAAGAACCACTCAAGTTGAGTGGTAAGGAAGTAAGTGGAGGTCTAACCTGATTAAGGCATACTGCTGGTGATAAATTGTGCAACATTTGCAAAACTTTCAAATTGTTAGGTAATTTTTCTATCAGTTTTATAGAAAGAATCTTTAAAAAATTGAAACATTTAGCTTTTATATTAATCTTTTCATCACCATTCAAACTCAAATTATTGTTCATTTCATTTAAGAAACCAATTCCATAATCTACCTGATGTATATCTAAATAAGATAATTCATTTGCCAGAGATTCTTTCAGTCTATCTATTCTAATATTTATATCTGATTCATTTTCAATTAAAAAAATTGGTTTTAGAATCCTTCTCAGAATATTGAGTAAAACAGAAAATAATGATTCATATACTTCACAAAAATTAGCATTAGTGCTTTGAAATAACATGTTTGTTAAGTACAATTCTTTGAGAATTGGCTTAAGGAAATGTAAATATAAGAAATTTGAGTCATCTTTATACATGGATTCAAGTGTTCTCGCTGTGTAACATTTTTCCCTATTATTTATGTGAACAAAGTGTGTCTGTAACTCTAACCACTGATTCAGAATCACTTCGACAGCTTTATATCTAGAAAGCCATCTTGTTGCTGATAAATGAATAATTTTGTTTTGATATTTAGATTCTCCCATATTAATTAAAGAGAAAACTTTTTTATACTCATCCCTCCTGATGGTACTTAGGCTGAACCAATTATATGTTTCCCTCAGTAAAAACTCAATAGTAGCTGGTAACTCGTTGGCAGCCTTTTCTGTGCATAAGTGGATAGAGTGACAGACACATTTTATCAATTGCAAATCAGGTACTTCACTTTTCAATAAAGTGTAAACAGAATGGTTATTTCCACAAAGATTATTGGCACCATCTGTACCAATTCCTATCAACTTTGAAATAGGAAGATTGTTTTTCTTTAGAAATGTAGTAATTGCTTCATGAAGGTCTACAGCTGAGGTTGTAGTTACTTCCACCATTCCTAAATACTCTGTTACCATTTGGTATTTGCTCTTACTAAAGTAACGAATACATATACATAAGTATTTTTTCACAGCAACATCAGTAGACTCATCAATTATTATAGAGTAGTATGCTTCTGAACTGTTTACATCCTGAATGACTTGAAATAGAATTGCTGGTGATAGAACTTTCCTAATTATTTGTGTACATTTGGTGCGATGTATTCTGATATGTTCTAAATTGCTTCCTTTTCCAAGATCAGTGAGAAGGTCACATAAATGATCCATTGTTCTCATGCTTGTATGCATTGCAATGAATACAGATAATTTCAAATCAGTTTTTTTTTGTCTTAGTAATAGAAGAGGTCGTAAGTCCAACATTGGTTAAAGTATTTTGGGCTTTGGGGATTTTTGAAGATTTAAGCTTATGAGCAAGAGTTGATGCATGCTTCTTCAGCTTTCTGAGCTCTCAAATCTATTTTGCATACTTTGCATCAAGCTTTCTCAAATTCACCCTGTTCTAGCCATATCATATATCATTGATCTACAGTATAATGAGGTGCATACCATACCTTGAAATATTGGAATGTTTTCCCATTCCTTCCTATATTTTTTTTCATACTTCGCATATTTGCCCATGTTCCCTTTCACTTCGATAGTTTGATAATGGTTTGATACGTTAACGATAACAATGTTCATGAAGTTTAAGGCACTGAACGACTGAACAGTTCAGTAACGTTTGACGTTTGTCAACTGTTGAGTGTTGACACTGTTGACTGTCACGTTTCACGTTATGTTAGAACAGTGTCAACCATGTCAAACATCGTTGTGTCAACCTATCAATTTTGAAAGTTACAGAAGCACAGACCAAATTGTGGTCATAGTCACATAGAACCATACCATAAACAAGTATTTAAAAACACCTGCTGACGTCAAAAGGATTGCAATAGCAATAGCCCAATTCGCCTAGATTGTCATTTGGAGTAGCCCAATAGGTCGCCTGTCGCCAAGTTCTATTTTTGGTCGCCAACATGGGTTCAGAGATAGCCCAATTGGCGAGAAATCGCCCATACTGGCAACACTGTGAACAAGTCAAATGTCATAACTTCGCACATGCGCATAATCCATTTTCAGATAAAATAAAATAAAAGTTAAAAGATGGTCAACTTTTATTTTATTTCTTATTTCTTATTTTAACTCAGTGTATAAACGTTTCTATGGTAGGATGCATGTTGAACTTTCTTAAATTAATTTATGTTATTCCTTATTTTATTTTATTTGCTGTATAAACCCGCTCTAAGTAAATATGAGGTAAATGCACAAATGACATCAATGACAATGACAACTGACACTGCTGACAGCTGAGATACGGAGGGAGAGGAGAGGCACGTTCCAAAATGTGTTCGCTAGTTGTACTGGGTGCAGTTTTCGGTCGGATATGTTACTCCAGTCGTACTTCGGGTAAAAAGTTAGTTGTCTGGCATACTATAGTTGAAAATTAGTATATTTTTTAGTTATTTGATATCCGAAGTCGCGTTAACGCCTATTATACTCCTACGCCATGTTTAATATGTGAATATCTTCAGAAACATGGTCGTTATTGGAATTTGGGACGTAAACAAACATAAGCAAAGGATTATTATAATGCCTCATTTTCGTGTTCTAGAAACAATTATCATATATCCCGTTCAGTTCTTGAGGCATTTTTTCTTGACGAAACAGTTTCAAAGACTGTTTTAAAACAGTTTCTACCTTGACGTCACTATTCTATGAACCGAAAAAATACAACGTCTCAATACGTCACGTTTGTTCGTCAGTTGTCATTCAAATAACCTCAAAAAATTCGAATATTACATTTCCAAATGGAGGAAAATATTATCCTATTAAGCCTTATCGAAGAACAGAATTTTTATAAATGTTTGTTGCCGTTACTTCACAAAAAAAAAGTGATCAGTTCCTAGTCCCATTACCCCTGATGCTATTTCAAAACCAGAAACACTACCGACTACTGTTTGATGAAAATTGGATTGGCAAATATTTAGAACACGATTTTTTCCAACTGTTTAGAATGAATCAAGACACATTCAATATTTTACTGGGAAAAATAGATCACCCTCTTCTTACAAAGCCCTACCGTGGTGGAGGAGTTCCAATACCAGGTTACCTACAATTGTTAATGACATTATGGTGGCTGGGAAAAGGAGAAACCTATCTCTCAGTTTCAGAAAGATTTGGGGTATCCCTTTATGCTGTGTTTAATTGTACACAAAGAATCCTAAATAGAATATTGACATTGATAAAAAATTATATATGTTGGCCAACAACAGCCGACGAAATACAAACTATTAAAAACCAGTTTCAAGAGCGATGTGGTTTTCCAGGTAATTACACACACTTTTGAAAATGGGAAGTATATATTTTACACACTGAGTTTCAGGAGTCATTGGTGCTATTGATGGAACCAATATACCTTTCAAGGCTCCTGAAAATCAACAGGAAAGTTACATAGATAAAAACTCCACTCATAGCATCAAACTGCAAGCAATTTGCACTGCCAATAAACTAATTACAAATTTATTTGTAGGATTTTCAGGCTCCGCACATGACAACAGGGTAGATGTTTTTCAATAATAGTATATGATTTTCATGAATTTTCATTTCAAAAACAACATATGTTTCACTAATACATTAGCTTCTGGAGTACAAAATAGTACATGTTTCAGCAAAACGTATTGTGTTTTTGGAATGAAAATTCTTGAACATCCAATGATTTCTTGTGATTCTACAATTACAATTGATTTCCATCAAGTAATGCCAATTTAAAAAATAATATACTATATTTGAGAATTATGACAATGAATATGTATTTGATTTGCATTGAATTTTCTAGGTGTTCAGGAATTCCGGGATTTTTGTTGATATCACTGAAAATAATAAGAGAAGAAAATATTTTCTTAGAGATGAATATCATTTAGTTGGTGATAAGGCATACCCATTGCTGGAATGGGTGATGACTCCTTATAGGTAAATGGAGTTTTGGTATGATTTGAGATAAGATTCATTAGAAAAATCCAAGATAAAATTGCTGAATTACTTTTGCAAACCTTACACTTCGTAATCATTCCAGAAATCCAATCAACTTACAACAAACCAGGTACAACACCAAGCACAGCCAGACCAGGATGGTAATAGAACATTTGTTTGGACTCTTGAAAGGCAGATGGCGGATACTGAAGTATATTAACACAAATAGCATTGACAAAGCAGTAAAAAATTGCTGTTTGCTGCATACTTCACAATTTTTGTTATGTTAATGCAGATTTTTGGGAAGAAAATGAAGTAGAAGGAAACGCTGATGAAGTTGGCATTGATATTAATCAATTAAATAATAACCAAGCTCAACAAAAGAAAAACAATATATCCCAGAACTTGCAGTAGAATAGAAAAAAAAAAACTATGAAAACAAAAGCATTTTATTTTTTATAGCATCTAAAATAAAAATACTACCAATATATGATAACTTCAATTTATTTTATAGTATGATCTTTTACAAGTCTAAAACTTGACCTAACTGAAATACAAGTAATTTAAAAAAATAGTGAGTTTTTAAACCAGAAATAAAAATAAATATGGACTTCTTCTCTCAAAAAACAATAAGTAGGTATATTGCAACCCACAAATAAAAACAAAAACTAGAACATAGTACAATACATTTTTCTCTAAATAAAGTATTGACTAGTATGTCATGAAACATTGAAAATGACTATTATTCTTCACATTAATAGAAAATATTTTATAATTAGTCACTTTCACTACTATCTCTCTTCCTTTTTTTATGTTGATTGTTTTTATGCAATGAAGAAATAAGTGTCATTACTTGCTCATGTCTTTTTTGTGATTCTTCTCTCATTAATTCCATCATTGTCAAAAATTCCGTTTTTTGCCTTTGCTCAGATACCTCTGCTAAAGTATAAAATTTCTCCAAAATTTCATTTTTCTTAGGAGTCACTGTTTTGACACATTTTTTGAATCTATTTACATCTATAGATTTAGGTGTATCACTCTGAGGGTTGAATACTGCACTTTCTGGGGATGATGCACGATTAGAGGTGGATGCTGAACATGAAGGTAATGACGATTCAGATTTAGAAGTTGAAGGAATGTTATTCTCCTTATTTTTGGCACTAATAGCCACTGAATTTGAAGAAGTTCTTTTTATATTTAATGAGTCTATTAAGAAAGCTGGATTTGCCTTGTCCTTTTCACCCAGAATTTCATCAATCTCATCATAAAATGGAGGTTTTTCAATTTTACCTATAAAAAAACATTTTGACAATGCTTGCAAAATAGGTGAAAATATAAATAGGTAGAGGTACCTTCTCCTGTGCTCCGTTTTTTATCCAGATATTTCATGTAAGAACTTTGGAGGTTTACAAATTTTTGGCGGCATTTCTCTCGTCCCTCTACTCCTTCCCCAACAAGAAAACCAGCTTCATTCATATTTTGTGCTATTTCTAACCATAGAGAATTTTTGGCTGTACATTTATCAGAAAATTTATGATTTAATTTTTTTCGTAGAGCTGAAAAATATATTGTGGCCACTTTATCAGTCTCTGTCTGAATTCTGGAGGTAGTCCAAACTTTGTTTTTATCAACAGGTTCCTCATGTGATATTTTTCCATTTTTTCGAACCTTTGATGAACTCACTGGAATGGAAGATGGAATGTTGTCTGCAGAATTTTGACTATCTTCAATTTCAGTCAGTTGTTGAAGATATTGTTGAGCAAACACATCATCTGAAATGGATTAAACAAACGTTCAGCATGATTTGGCATGAATTATTTCATGATCGTTTTCCATTGTCAGAAAAATTACGCCGAATGCTTGAGCTTACCATTTAATATTTTTTGTGCAGTGTCGTTGTCCACCGTTACCACAAATTCACCCAAAATTATTTGCATCATCCCTTCTTCCATTTCTTATACAATATTGACAAATATAGAATTATCAGTATTATCACAATACATTCATTAGTGAGAAGTGAGGTGAGGGTGAGTAGATTTTGATATTTTGATTTTTTGACAGTTTACCGAATCGAAACGGTCATCCAGACGCTTTCAAAACGTTTTGAACCAGAATCAAGTGTGACGTCATGAATGGTTCAAGAAAATGGAGTGCTTTTAAAACTGTTTCAAACAGTTTCTCGCAAAAAAATGCCTTTGGTTGAATCAATAACAACTTCAGATAGTGTTCATCTGAAATATTTTAATTTGGTTTCTTTTTAATTCTTGTATTCTGGAAATTCGCAACAAATTGAAGGGGCACGTGTTTTTTGGCATGAAACTGTTGATAATTGGGTTTTCTTGGAATAAAAATTGGACCAGAAAAATATTTTGGCAACTTCAAAAATATTTATTTACACAACTAAAAAACAAAACATTCACTGAAGATACACGAATGTGATTTCAAACATATCTGATAATACAGGGTGCGTCAATAATATAATTTTATTCAATTCATTATTTCAACACTCCCACTAATTGAATTAAATTAAATCTTCTTTGGAACATAACCCCATCTTCTTTCTGAAGTAATGGAATTTCACTTTACACAAGGGTTTTGTGAAAATATCGGCTATCTGCTCTGAAGACTCGATATACTGGATGTCCATCAAGTTTTCATTATATTTTTCTCTGATGAAATGGAATTTGATATCGATATGTTTGGTTCTTTTATGGAATTCTTGATTTTTAATCAGTCGTATTGCACTCTGATTATCAATATATAATGTTGGTTGTTTCAATCTACATCCAAGATCCACACACAGCCGATTCAACCATATCGAGTCCTTAACTGCAGTACTGGCGGCTACATATTCGGATTCAGTAGTTGACAAAACTACCCCTGCTTGTCTCTTTGAATTCCAAGTGATAGCCCCAGATCCCAAGTTGAAAATGAATCCCGTCGTTGATCTTCTTGTTTCGATTTCTCCAGCAAAATCAGCGTCGCTGTATCCGTATATTTGAAAGGTACAGGAAGAATCATATTTCAGACCTAAGTTCACTGTACCATTGAGATAGCGAAAAATCCTCTTCACCATTTTCCAGTGATCTACTGTAGGATGTTCGAGGTACTGACTAACTTTCGAAATGGCAAATGACAAATCAGGTCTTGTTCCTATTGAAAGGTATATCAAACTGCCAACAGCTTCTCGAAAAGGTACTCCCACTGCTTCTTCACCGTTTGTTGATACTGGAGATATATCCATAGGTGTTGCTATTGTTTTTGAATTATGCATTCCGAATTTTTTAAGTATTTTCTGAGCATAATGAGATTGACTCAAAAATATTGAACCATCTGTTTGTCTAGAAATCTGCAAACCCAGATAGTAATCGAGATTACCATATTTTATCTCAAATTCTTGTTGCAAGTACTCCAAAATTTCACTTATTTGTTCTGACTTCTCAGCAGCAATGAGTCCATCATCTACGTATACGGCCAATATGACAAAACCATCAGATTCTTTGAAAAATACACAGCAATCAGCATCAGTAACTTTGAAATTGTATTTCTTCAAGAAATCTGTGAATCGGTTATTCCATACGCGAGGAGCTTGCTTAAGGCCGTACAAACTTCTTTTCAGCTTACATACTCTATTTGTTCCGTCTTCGAATCCATACGGCTGCATCATGTATATTTCTTGTGCCAGATAACCATATAAAAATGCAGTTTTGATGTCAAACTGTGATAAATGCAATTTTCTTTTCGCTGCAATTGACAATATTGTTCTGACAGAATCAAACTTGACAACTGGACTGAATGTCTCTTCATAGTCTACTCCGAACTTTTGAACATATCCTTTCACAACTAGTCTGGCTTTATATAAATTTTCTTTATTTTCAGGTTTCTTTTTGATTTTATAAACCCATTTATTCAATATGGCTTTCCTTGATGGTGGTAAGTCGGTGAGGATCCAAGTTTCATTTTTCTTCAAGGATAAAAGTTCTTCTTTCATAGCTTGATCCCACTTCGCTGAATCTTCTGAGGATATTGCCTCTTCGAACGTATTTGGTTCATTGTCCGTTAAGCATACTGCCGCTTGAATCAAACTCGCGAAACTTTGTGATGTTCGTTCTACAGGGCGACTTCTCAGATTATATATCTCGTTAGTTTCTCTCAAACTCCCTCCTGGAATATTGAGCACTTGATCTTCTTCCTGGGATATTTTATCAGAGTTTTCTTCTGTCGGTATTTCTGTTCTCCCAAGCTGCGTTGCTCTATCCTCTAATTCATCGTTAGGTATAGGAGGTAATACTATTAGTTTTCTGTCTCTTTTATCCTGATTGAATTCCTGATTCTCTGTTTTGTTTGTCTCTTCGTTGAAAACTACATCTCGGAAAATCTGTACCTTATTTTGACCAAACCATACTCGGTAACCTTTCACGTTTTCTGGATATCCAACAAATATTCCTTTTCTGCTTTTTGGATCCCATTTCTGGCGTTTCTCCTTAGGAATATGAGTGAAAACCTCTGATCCGAATACACGTAATACATTTAAATCAGTAGATTCTTCATACCAGAGTTCATATGGTGTTTTACCTGAAACTGTACTTGTACCTGTTCTGTTCAGTATATAAATAGCAGAATTTGTTGCTTCAGCCCATAATTTCTTTGGTAATTGACTTGTATGTAGAAGAGTTCTTGCCATCTCCACCACTGTCCTGTTTTCTCTTTCTGCGGAACCATTTTGTTCTGGCGTATAAGGAATACTTCGTTGATGAATTATCCCAAGCTTCATGAGGAGTGAACTTGTTTCACTATTGCAGAATTCCTTTCCGTTATCTGTTCTCAGAATTTTGACTGGAGATTTATTATTTGACATAAACGTCAAAAATTCCTTCATCTTATGTTTGACTTCATCTTTATGTTTGATGAAGTAAACGAATCTATAGTGGGTGAAATCATCTTTGAATAGGAGAAAATACCTGGAACCACCAAACGAATCTTCTTCCATGGGACCACATAGATCTGAATGGATTAATTGACCTTTTTCTGTTGATCTGTGGTCGCTCTTCTGGAATGGTAATCTATGTTGTTTACCATACAAACAACCTTCGCAGAACTGCTTAATTGGTCCAGAGGTCACCTCGATTCCAGAATTTCTCAGAACTCGTATCACCTGGTTCATATTCTGATGTCCAAAGCGTTCATGCCATAATTTCAGATTTTGGTCTAGATTATCTCTTGCCAAATGGTTTTCTAGCATTGAAACTTCGAAATCTAATTGATATAGTTTATCAATTCTATGACCTACAGCCACTACGACACCATTTTTCAGGAATTCACACTTTTTATCATCAGATTGGAGAGTTAGTCCTTTTGCTAGTGCTGAACTCACCGAGAACAAATTCAACGATATTTCTGGAACATGGAGGACATTGATAAGTTGTTTATCTGATTCTTGATCCTCAACATACAGTTTTATATTGATATTTCCAATTCCTACTGCCTTTATGAATGTTCCATTAGCTATTCTAACATTCTTAGGTTCTGCAAAAGACTGATATTCGGCAAACCATTCTCTTCTTGAGGTCATATGGTCGGTAGCTCCTGAATCCAAAAACCATGTGTCCCTTTCTGCTCTTTTCCGTTGGATTGTTATGAGAGCTTGAAAATCATCTGCTGAAGAATTTGCCAAATGACTGTTCTTTGAAGTATTCGCATGTTCTGGATAAAATTTCCTTGAACTCCTTCCATAGTTTTCTTGTCGTTTGTCTGCTTTCATTTTATATCTGCATTCGTTCTTCCAGTGCCCTTTTCTCTTGCAATAATTACATATTCCTGGTTTTCTCTTGGAATTGATATCAGTTTCGTGATACTGCTTTTTTCCTATCAAAGCATTTTTGTCTTCTGTAAGGGATAAATCTTGCAACTGTAGTCGGGATTCTTCTAGTAACAGTCGAGATGTCAGATTCTCTAGATTCTTTTTATCTTCTCCAGTGGATTCCCATGCCGTATGAAAATGATTGAATTGTTCTGGTATTGTCATCAAAACCTTGGTTATCATCATTGAGTCGGATATATTTTCTCCGAGCAAACACAATTGTTGACGAAGGTTTTCCAGTTTGGCTAAATGAGTAGACATGTTGTCATCTGCAGATTTCTGAAACTTATAAAATTCTGACTGCAATCGATGAATACTTGCTTCGGATTTGTGTTCATGTAGTTGGCATAATTTATCCCACATTTCTTTACTACTCTTGTAGCTCATCAGATGTATCAATTTCTTGGTGTCTATACTGGAAACTATTATTTTTTGAGCTTTACTGTCACTTTTATTCCATTTCTCGGCTTCGGCTTCTTGTCCTATTCCACTGGGTTTCTTCTTTTCTCCTGATACAATTTCCCACAGCTCAGCTGCCTTCAGATAGATAGTGATCAGAAATTTCCACTGACCCCAATTATAATCTTGCAATTTTTCGATTTTTGTTAATTCGATTTCCATACTTGCAGAGATTAACCAGAACAGATTAAATAGTTCTTCAGAACATGTCTGGGCTCATAACCTGTTGATAATTGGGTTTTCTTGGAATAAAAATTGGACCAGAAAAATATTTTGGCAACTTCAAAAATATTTATTTACACAACTAAAAAACAAAACATTCACTGAAGATACACGAATGTGATTTCAAACATATCTGATAATACAGGGTGCGTCAATAGTATATTTGACAGTAAAATGAGATGCGTTGGTCATTTTTTATCATTATCGCTATTTTTCGTCAATATAAAAATGGTATCTCAAGCATCAGAATATAACATTTCGATATTGAGATGCGGATAGTAGGTAGTTGTCAGAAAGTATCCATTTTTGCCATCAGTAATTATTTGGTTGAGAAATTTACTATTTTCTAAACACCATGAGAAGCGAACTGTTATAGCCGCGCTAGAGGGCGCTGGTGTAGTTAGTTGTCTTTAGGGTCCCTTGATGGAAATTGACGTTAAAGTCATCTAACAGGGTACGGACAGATTATAGCTGCATTCTTTTTTAATGATCTAGAGACTTTAGTTTTGTCTACTGGCACCCCTGACATTGCTGTCACGTCACATCCATGGGCGCTACAGAAAATCATTCTAAATTTTAATAATAGGTATGTACAGGGTATTTACTCGTTGAGGAAGATCATATTGCGAACGAGTCTTGTAATTATGATCCGATTCTATTCAAGATTGGAAGATATCTGGGGTTTTCCGGGGTTGGAGATAATGGTTGTTTCGTCAAACTTGGAAAATTCAAGATGATGGATCCAATATAAAGCGGAAGAAAGCGGAAATTATATTTAAGATTAATATCTGAGGGTTTTCGGGGTCGAATTTTATGATTTTTTGTCAAGATTGGGAAATTCTAGATAGCGGATCCAATAAAAATCAAAATTGGTATCTGGGGATTTCCGGGGTCGGAGATTATAATTATTTCGTCAGAATTGGGATATTCACGATGGGGGATCCAATATGGTGGACGAGTTTTGTAATGAAGGTACGATTCTATTTGAAATTGGTATCTGGGGGTATTCGGGGTAGGAGTAAATGATTGTATGGTAAAAATTGGAAAATTCAAGATGACGGATTCAATGTGGCGAAAGACATTAATTTATATAATTATTACTCTACCACACATAAAAAATATGTAGGATGCAAGAGTGAAAATAGCATGCCTATAAGTTATACTTCGCATACCTACTTCTTTGTTACTTTCATCAATAAATTATTCGAAAATTACTTTTTATTCAAGGAAGACGGAAAAATGAGTTAAAGTATATTCTATTCTTTATTTTCCTTCATATTTTACGTATTTCATTTCATCAGCCTACTTTTCGTCCTAGACGAAGTTTAATACATAGTGTGATATTAGTAACTCCATAAACTCTTCTCCGAGTTGGATTTCCGAAAATATATTTAGTACACATCATGACATGAGTACCTACAGTAGTCTAGATACCCACATCGAGGTTTCCACCATTTCTCAATCATAAGGCTCTGCTGATTCAGCTCATAGATAAACTACTGCTCAGCTTGAAATCAGAATTCAATTCATTCATTTGATTCAGTCAACCCTGGTATACAGTCTAAGAACAGTCTCTTTTGGTGAAATACATTATAAGCTTTCAGTACAATTTATATGTTCCCTACCTCGCAAAGATTATGCTGGAGTAGTAAACTCTAAAACTAGAGGATTGTTCATATATATCTTGGTATAGTTGAATCAGGAATTTCATATGGAAATTACGTATGATACACCAGTGACCTCAATATAACCTAAAAAACAACGAATGTCAAAAATCTAGTGTTTATCCCCAGAATTGAATGAGGATGGAACTATATAACTGTTTCACAAACGCTTTAGAGTGAGAGGAGACGAGGATCTGTCCGTACCCTGTTAAGATGACTTTAACGTCAATTTCCATCAAGGGACCCTAGTTGTCTTCAGTTAATTCTGCAACGTTTACGAAACGACCAACTGCTACCAACATTTAAAACTGAAACGTTTCAAAAACCCAAAAATGATTGACCAAATTGGTGCAAAACAGAGTTGTGACAACGTTGTTATAAGGTCGGTAACGCAGCTTAAGTTTGGTTGCGCAACCTTTCTGAATACGTCGCCGCAACGTTAAATTGCTACTTGAGAATGGAATGTGTTCTGCATATACATTCACGATAAGTTTTCAATAGCAAGTCTATGAGTATGAACTCTGTTTTGCAGATACATTTGAAATCAGTCCCTAATTGCAATTTCTTATCGAATCAACGTGGCATTTATGAGTTTGAAATGTGTATTGCAGATACATTCATAATGAGTCCCTTATAGCAATCATCATCAGTTCCTAGTTGGAATTCCCCATTGGAACACCGTAGCATTTATCAGTTCGAAATGTGTTTGACAGGTACATTCATGATGAGTTTCTATTGACAGTTCTCCATGTACTCAATGAGTATCATCTGTGTTTCACAGATACATTCATGATCAGTTCTTAATAGCAATTCTTTTCGAAGTCTTTTAGTATAAACTCTGTTCTGCTGATACATGTATCATCAGTTCCTGATTGGAATTCCTCATAGAAATACCATAGCATTCATGAGTTGAAAATGTGTATTGTAGTTACATTTATAATGAGTTCGTAATAGCAATTCCATAGGAATTTTTGAGTATAAACTGTTTTGCAGATACATTCACAATCAGTTCCTTATTATAATTTGTTATTGAAATACCGTGGCATTTATGAGTTTGAAATGTGTGTTGCAGATACATTCAGAATGAGTTTCCGTATGAACTAACTCTATTAGTATAAACTCTGTCTTGCAGAAACATCCATAATCAATTCCTAATCGGAATTCCTTATTGGAGCACAGTGGCATTTATGAGTTTGAAATGTATCCTACTGGTAAATTCATAATCAATACCTAATAGCAATTCCTCAGGAACAATTAGAGTATAACTCTGTTTTGCAGATACACTTATCATCAGTTCCTAATTGGAATTCCTCATTGAATTACCGTGGCATTTATCAGTTTGAAATGTGTTTCACAGGAACAATCATAATGAATTCCTATTGGCAGTTCTCCACGTATTCTATGAGTATAATCTGTGTTTCACAGATACATTTATAATCACTTCCTAATAGCAATGTCTTTCGAAGTGTATGACTATAAACTCTGTTTTGCAGATGCATTAATTATAATTAGTCCCTAATCGGGATTTTTTTTTTGAATACCTTGGCATTTATGAGTCCAAAGTGTGTATTGCAGATACATTCATAGATAGCTTATTATAGCACAGCCATATAAAATCTACGAGTATGAATTCTGTTTTGCAGAAACATTTCATAATCAGTCACTAATCGGAATTTATCACTAAAATACCGTGGTATTTATGAGTTCAAAATACCACGTAGATACATGCATTCATAATGAGTTCATCAAAGCAATTCCATTCGAACTCTGATTTGCAGATAGATTTATAATCAGTTCCTGATCAGAACTTCTTATCGGAATGCAGTGGCATTTATGAGTTTGAGATGTTTATTGCAGATACTTTCATAATCGGTTCCTCATAGAAATTCCATATTAACTCTATGAGTATGAACTGTGTTCTGCAGATACATTCATAATCAGTTCCTGATCAGAGTTTCTCATTGTACTACAGTGGAATTTATGAGTTTGAAATGCGTTCTGCAGGTACATTCATGATCAATTCCTGATAGCAATTTCTCACGAATACTATATGTATAACTCTGTTTTGCATATACACTTATCATCAGTTCCTAATTGGAAGTCTTAATTGGAACAGCGTGGCATTGATTACTTTGAAATGAGTACAACATATCTATTCATAAAGAGTTACTATTGATAGTTCTTTAGTATTTTGTATTGAACCCCTGCTTATTTTTTCATGTATCATTCGATTTTTTTCTCCAAGAACGATCTTTCATATTTTTTCTGTATATACCAACAGAAAAACAGTTAAACTTCTCAAAAAATAGTCAGTTTTTTTATTGGCATATATGAAATTTACAGGAAGAGTATTGAAGAAAGTTTCTTGAAAAAATAAAATTGACAATACATAAAAAAGTTGAGTAGAAGTTCAAAATATTCGTGAATACCCTGTACAGGCTGTCCCATTTTCGATGTCCTAACGGGATAGGTATCTCATTTCTTTTCTAAAATAGAGATTTTTTATTTTCGCAAACGTAGGCTTCTTTTTAGTGAAACTCACGATACCCTAAACCAAGTTTTTGTAGCCCGCTGCCTTTTTGAGATACAGGGCGAAATTGAAAATGCTGCATTTCGGAACCCTTCTTGTATCTCAACCATCTTCCAATTCATCGAAAAAGTCGAAAGTGTTTGTCATACATTTTTTCACATAGAATCCAGTGGCGTAGTCAGAATTTCAGAATAAGCTATTATTATTCAGATATAATCAATCCAAAGTTATGTTTTTTTAAATGGAACATCACGTATATTTTTCCTCATTTGAAACATTGATGCTTTTCGCTTTTCAAAAATATACAACTTATGAGGTATCCCTAGTCTTAGCCCAACATTCTGATAAATTCTAGTTTCTCAGTAGACTTTTCATCGATTGAACTTGTGAATATCGGACACAGTGTTTCGTCACACACTAGATTCAATTTTTACCAACATTGAACATTCACCAATATTCAGCAATATTTATTGAATATAAAAGCTGTGAACCTAATGAGTAGGTGGCTATGAAAAAAAAGCGAGTGTAGAATGTTTTATAATATTTGTCACATACCTGTAGAATAAACAATTTGTTCATACCGCGGCGAATAATAATCCAGGATATCAGAACCACAAAAATTTGAAATCAACTTATTTTATATCACAACCATTTCTAATTTTCGTATCCTGGATTAGTATTCGCTATCGTATGAAAAATTTGTAAATTCGACAGGGAGGTGGCAAGGATTTAAAAACATTCTACACTCGCTTTGTTTTCATAGCCACCTACTAATGAGGTCCACATCTTTTAGAGACAATAAATATTGCTGAATATTGGTAGATCTTTAATGTTGGTGGAATTGAAACTAGTGTATGAGAAAACATTGTGTCAGCAGTAAGGTCAATATGGAAATTTGTGATATGGACAATGCATGTTGCTACATATTTACAAGGCCCATCGATGGAAAATATACTGAAAAACTAGACATTTTTTAAATCAATGCCTACTACTCAAAATATCACATAAGTGTTATATATTCTTGGAAATCGAAAAGCCTTAATGTTCACAACATGAAAAAAAATACAGGATGTTCCATTTGAAAACAACGTAATTGAATAATAACAGTTTAGTTTGAAAATTTGACTACACCACTGGATTCTTCGTGAGAAAATGTAAAAAAGGGGAGTTTTTACTTTCCACTAAATTGTAAGATAACTGAGATACAGGGGTGGACCCAGAACACAAGATTTCGCCCTGTATCTTTGAAACGAAGCGAGTTATGAAAATTTTATTTGCGGTATCGTGAGTTTCAATAAAAAGTAGACAACGTTCTCAAAAACCGCAAATCTTCATCTTCGAAAATAAGTGAGATATCCCGTAGAAACATCGAAAATGAAATAGTCTATACATAACTCTATGGGTATAAACTGTGTTCTACAGATAAATATGTATTATTAATCAGTTCCTAATAGTAATTCCTCACGAACTTCAAAATGCAAATGAATTAATAATCAGTTTCTAATAATATCTTATTGGAATACCGTGGCATTTGTGTGTTTGGAATGTGTTCTGCTGATACATTCAAATCCTTATCGCTATCGCTTATTATTAGTTTGAAATGTATTTGCAATCTGTTTCTGATGGCAGTTTTCTAAGCGAATAGGTTTATCATCAGGTATTAATGGCAAATCTACAAATGAATACTGCGACATTCATGAGTTCGATATGTTTGTATTTTGCAAGATCATTCATTCGTTGGTGATAGCAAATCCAAGGACACAACTCTACAGATACATTTTTTATTTTGAATCTCTATACTGATATAGGATGGTTTTCAGGAGACATAATTTTCCTTCTCGTGAACTGTGAAAAAATTGATGTGTGTTTGAAGAAATACCAATCAGATAAAAAACTTATATATTCCTATACACACTGATATAGGATACGTGTCAAATTATGCTAGTTATTTTTTTCAATTTGGAAATTTTGGAACATACATTATAAAGCCTCCTGAAGCCCTGAGTAATATGGAAGCTGATAGAAATCGCATAAAATCAGATTAAGGTTTCCTATTCAATCCTTTTCTCACTCTTTACACACGATTTCTGATAAGATCTCATCTTATAAATTCCACATAAAACCTCATCAAGCTTGTGATTCAGCATAAAATATAATTGTGATTGAAAATAAAATATTCTATTGAATATCGCTCCTTCACAGCATTGCCTGATACGAAGACATATACCTAATTTGATTAAGGATACAAAGACTCATCGATTATATGAACCTATCAAAATCCTGAAATAGACTGAAATAAGAACATTCATGACATCTTCCAGGATAAATCAGTATTGATCGAAGTTCTGATTCCTCAATAATTCAAAATAAAAAATAACTCACAAAAAAACAATACCATTTGGTCCCGTGAATTCTCGAAAATTGATTGTCTGATGAAAACTCATAAAATTCATTGCATATTGGGATAGTATTGTCTTATTCAATCTCAGTAGTTTTTCAAATATTTCATTCCACATACATACAATGAGGTTTCAATGTAATCGGATCTGTGGATCCTCATTAGACGGTCTGAATTCCTGGAAGATATTTTGCTTATAACTACCTGTAAGATACGATTGTAATCAACACTGAATTTTACCATTGAAACTTGTAAATTTGGAGTCGTTTTGAATCATATTAATGCTCATGAAAATCGCATTGAATCAGATGCGGGATTCCTTATTACAGCTAATAAATGCTGCCCTCACTGTTTCCTGTCTTTCCACACGATACCATATACGATTATATTTGTTGATTTCCACACTTATATCATACCTTTTTAGGCTCGTGAATGAGCAATGAAATATAATTAAGTATCGTGATTGGAAACCTTATACAAACAACTAACAAGATAAGAAGGTATTGAGATGTGTAAAATTGTGCCAATCATTTTTAACCTTCAATCATCGAAACATAGAACCCTATATATATCAGCAATGAATTGTCTATTTCAAACTCAAGAATCCTTATTAATCCAAATAAGCAATGAGGATGAAGTGATACATTATTCGAGATAAAAAATAGTCACAAGTTTGTGCATCATGGCGGATGTTCAACCTCTTGGTGCACACAAAGAAACAAATCCCATTGCTAATCATGCTAATCCAAAAAATATTTCAGATTGGAGCACTATAGAATCCACTATACTACACATGATATGATTTGCAATTTACACCTCAATTCTCAACAATAATTTCAGAATAATGGGTATTCTCTCGAATCAAAACAGAGATACCTGTCTTCCTTCGCGAGCAACATGAACTAAAACAAATATGGCTGGCTAGTGGCTAGCTCAGTCTCAGAGGTACCAACTTTTTTTTTTATTGTAAGGACGACATGATGATGAACAGTGGAGTTAGCTCAACCAAGTAGTAAAAATCAGAGAAACATTTGTATTATTTTTTCTTGACCAACGCAAAAAAGTTACTATTTTGTTACCAATTTAAATTTTGTGTTCCCCTCTATGTGGAGACTTAATGACTCTCCAAGTGAATTTTCGAATGTGAATCTATGTGGATTTATGAGTTACCTATGTTATGAATCTGGCCTTGTTGTTCGGGTATTTATGTGGGTCTATCAGTTTCTAGTAGGTATGAAAATATATAATAGTTTCTTGATGCAATGCTGATAGGAATTATGATAATGTATGAGGGTATAAAGTATATTGAATGATTTTTATGTGATCGAATGAGGATTCATTTGGAAAAAATCCTCAGGCTTCTTCGTCTCTTCGAATTGTGTGCGTATTCAAGCCGAAGTACCAGTACCAATATTAAAACAATTCTGTTTTGATTAGCTGATGTTTTAGAAATAAATCGGAAAATATGGCAATATACAGGGTCATGTGATTAAAAAATAAAGATGATAAAAGATGGTCTGAGAATGTTCTGTAACGAAATCAGGGGGTGTTTGATAAATAGAAAAAAAGGAAATCAATCAGTTTCTTCCGAGAAAGTTACAATAAATATAATTATATTTTCAAATAAAATATACAGGGTATCTGTTGAAGTTTCGGACATGGCTCGGCTGTGGACTCCTGGGATAGAAACAAGTTGATTTAGGCCAACTTACCTATATCCAAAATCGTCTCGTTGATATGGTACAAGGCGTTGAAAGTTTTTTGGAAAAAAATTATTTTGCTCATGAAAAGAGAAGGCTGGGATCAATTTTCATAATTTTTGGCATGGCATGTTCCTTAACTGTAAGTCACGTTTTGAGATGTTTTTAATCATCATCAGTGACCAGCAAGTGTTTCAAAAAACCATGTTGCCGTACAAATTTGGTGATAACTTTTCAGAGGTCGGACTGGAAACTTCCAGTTTTTTCCAGAAAAATATTTTCTTCAGAAATATTTTTTGTATCGTGTTTATCTTTGATATGTCTCGAGGTTCATTTGCAAATAAATAATTTCTGATATGATGCATCCTGTGCATTTTTGAAAATTTATCTAATTAGTTGGACTGTTTATTGATCATGGCTACAATATGTTTTCTTATTGTAAACAAACTGATAAGTTGCTGGTCCTCGTTGGCATTACAAGAACTTCCACGTTACAAATTTAGCGATAACTATATACAGGACCTAAGGTGAGACCTTTAACGCCTTATACCAACTCAAAGAAACGATTTTGGATATAGGGAAGTTGGCTAAACTCAACTCATTCTCATCCCAGGAGTCTACAGTCAAGCCATGTCCCAACCAGATCATTTTCCTGAAAAATGCATAAAATGCCTCAGAAATTAACGAGATACAAAAAATATTTCTGAAGGGAATATCTTTCTGGAAAAGAAACTGGAAGTTTCCAGTCCGACCTCTGAAAAGTTGTCACCAAATCTGTACGGCAACATAGTTGTTCGAAATATTTGATGATGATCAAAAAGATCTCAAAACGTGACTCACAGTCACAGAACATGCCATGCCAAAAACTATGGAAATCAATCTCAGCCGACTCTGATATATTATATGATCACAAGAATTGTACCTACGCAATGGTGTCTTGCAAAATAGAAGTTATGAGCTATCAAAAATTATATTTCTCATAAAAACTGCTGGTAACCTATAATATTAAAACCGTGTGTTCTCATTAGAAATTTCAAATCTTTGAACTGATTTTCTCATACAAACTCATTGAATACATTTTGGATTGAGCAAGCATTGTCTGATTGAAACTAGTGAACAAATTTCGCATAAAACCTCTTGTTTTATCATTATAATCATATAACAACTATCAATCATTGTCATTAATCCTCATTAGATCTGATAATATATATTTTGAAGTTGAAAATATTGTACTAATGAAAACTCACACAATCTTATAGGAAACATTTTATATTGGACATGAATTGTCTGATACAAACTCGTGAATCATCATGAAAAAACTCTGCGAAAATGCCTCTCGATATACCAGAAGTCATAACTATATATCCTCATCAACCCTCAAGAAGTCTATAACACATTATATCCTTAGCTTGACGTATAAGATACGTTTCATGTCAGATCAGCATTGTCTTCATAAACCTCAAAAACATACACAACTCATTCAAACTCATTAGATACCATTCAGATTAGGCATGTATTGTTTAATCCAAACTCGTGAATCCTCATACCGAAATAATGCATAAAACATCTCAACATATGAGTACAGTCATAACGGTAAATCCTCATCAACACTCGATCATGAATTCTTGAACAAGTATTTCCTCATAAGATTCGTTTCATTTCAGATTATTTTTGTCTCTTTCAAAACCTCTCAAATTCTCAGAATATACATCCTATACAAACTGATCAGATAAATTTCAGATCAGACATGTATTGTCCAATCTAAACTTGTGGATCCTTATACAGGAATTCCGCATAAAACCTCTCAACATACCATTGAAGTCATAACTGTATATCCTTATCAACACTCATGAATTCTGGAACACATCCAGCCTCAGCTTGACCCATAGAATACGTTCCATTTCAAATCAGTATTGTCTTTTCAAACTACAAAAATCTTCAGAACATACACATCTTATACAAACTAATTAGTTACCATACAGATTAGACATGTATTGTCATATCAAAACTCGTGAATCCCCATACAGAAATAACGCATCATTCATTTCAACATTTGAATACAGTCATAACGGTAAATCCCTATCAACTCTCATGAATCCTCAAAAAAACATTTCCTCATGAGATACATATCTCATAAAAACTGATCCGATACATTTCGAATCAGACATGTTTTGTCTAATCTAAACTCTTGAATCCTCATACAGCAATCCCGCATAAAACCTCTCAACATACCATTGGAGTCATAATGGTATATCCTTATCAACACCCATCAGTTTTGAGACACATCAAGCCTCAGCATGACCCATAGGATACATTCCGTTTCAAATCAGTAATGTCTTTTCAAACCCCAAAAATCCTCAGAACTAACACATCTCATACAAACTTATTAGATACCATTCAGATTAGGCACGTATTGTCCAGAACTCCTGAATTCTTATACAGAAATAACGCATGAAACATCATAACATACGAATACAGTTATAACGGTATATCCTTATCAACACTCATGAATTCTGGAACACATCTTACCTCAGCTTGACTAATAAGATACGTTTCATTATAGATCAGTAATTACTTTTAAGAAATTTCGAATACTTGAAACCAAATATACCACATACAAACTCATTAGCAACCGATAGAATCAGGGCAGCAGTTCCCTATTGAATATCATAATTTATCGAACACTTTTTACCCCTACAAAAACCCATGAAATACGTTCAAGATTATATCTATATTGTCTATTAAAAACTTATGATTACTAAATAATTATTTACCGCATTCAAGCTGATAAGAAACCTATAATTTTAGAACCGTGTTTTCATATTTGAGCTCATTAACCTAGGAACTAGTTGTCTCACACTCATTGGACACATTTCAGATTAGGCATTCATTGTCTGATTGAAACTCGTAAATTCTCAGTTATTCTGAGTCACATGAATGCAAATAGAAATCGCATTGAATTAGATAAGGAATTCCTTAGTGAAACTCTAAAATCCTGAACTATTTTTTTCCTGACGATACCCAATAGAATATTTGTGAATTCCTACACATTTCTCATATATACTAAGGCGCATGAATGTTCATAGAATACTTTTCCAATTGGAAGTGGAATATGTTATTGGTGGTCATAGGCTCCTCAAACCACTTGTGCCTGATAAAAACTCTCATACTCCATATTTGTATACGCTTTATAAATCACATATACTTATGAAATATCATAAACCTTTTAGAAAGTTCATGTGCCAGAGATAATGTACTCATACGCTACAGAACTCGGTTATATATCCTTATTAATACTCATATTTTATCTATATTTCTTTATGAGACTTCATAAGGTATTTTTGGCAGGGATATTCAGCACAAAATAGTCGAATAGGTTAACACATTGTTTAGGGATGGTTTTCTGTTGAAAAACTTCACTTCTGGTATCACCATTTGTAGTCTGTAGGATCCTTTTACTTGAATAGAGGTATGATGGTGAATATATCAGCTTCTGACGTTGATTGATATATTAAGCGTGAGCGTAATATATCAATCAAAGCGACTATTTGGTCCATGATCCAGTCAGTAGGTAACAGTTATTTTCCTCACATCACGATGAATCAGTATGATCCAACAAAAAATATTATGATTTCAGTAAAAAGTTTAACAATAAACACAAATAACACGATGAAATATCTAGAAGAAAATGTATGCAAATCTCGATAAATGTTGTAAACAAACAACACACTCTTTGCCGCCATCTTGTATAAAAGCAGCGCCCCCAACGGTCGATCACCTTGCCAATAGAGTATGGTGTGCGACCACGCATCTTTGTGGACGTCACTGCGAGTAAAGCTTGTTCCACATAACAGCAATAGCAGTGGCAGTGGCTCCGCCCCTTTCGACGCTGTTGTGTGAATAGCACAGGAGATTTTGATTTTAGCAGTGGGATATTTGCAATGTCAATTGTCATGTTTAGAAAATATAATTTCCAAATATTTGTTTGTTAAAAGCAAGTTAAAAGATTGTCTTATCCGTGGTATTATTCTTATATCAGGTTATCGAGATGAACAAAGTTGTAGATAAAGAAGAAATAATTAGGCTCTTACTTCTATACTGGTGGAAGAAGAAAAAATCCTTCAACAAACGGTGAGCTTTGATATCGAGACATAAGCAATGATTAATAAATTAACTAAAATTTTAGAAGGGTCGTTTCTCGAAAACTGTGGGTGAGATCAATATTCACTGAAGCATCAATAAATACTTCAGGAGCTCAAAATAATTTAATTAAGGAAATGAATGCAGAATGTCAGCAGAGGCCTTTGATAAACTTTTGAACTTAGTTGCACCTGAAATAACCAAAATTCACTATCACCGCAAGCCACTATATCAGCTAGCCTGCGATTACACTTATGTTTGAGGTAGCTAATTAATCGATAATCATTTTCATTACATTTGCATTGAGAGGTAATACATTTTTTTTAGATATCTATAGCTTCTGGTGACTCCATGGTATCAATTTCATACTTGTTCCGTGTTGGTGTGAGTACAGTATCTAGAATTATAAAGGAGACTTGTGATGCAATATGGAAGATCTTAAAATGCATTGTTTTTTGCCAAAATCCATCTGAGCCATTCTGGAAGAGAATTGCTCTGAATTTTTTACAAGAATGGCAATTTCCCCATTCCATTGGTGCTATTGATGGTAAACATGTAGTTGTACAGGTGAGTTGAAACTTTCTAATCAATCCTTTAATAGTTATACAGACTTTGTTTTCTATTACAGGCACCACCAAACTCTGGTTCAACTTATTTCAACTATAAAAAAACTCATTCTATTGTAGTCTTAGCAATTTGTGATGCATATTACAACTTCACCCACTTTGAATGTGGTTTTGAGGGTCGTAACAGTGATGAAGGAATTTTCAGAAAATCTGTGATAGGACAAAGACTTGAAAATAATACAATCAATATTCCTCCTATAACAGAGGCTTCTAGTCAAGGCAGACAGTTATCATATGTACTGGTAGAAGATGGAGCATTTCCTTTAAGCTAGTACATGATGCGCCATTACCCTGGAAATGAGTTGACAATTGAACAACAAGTTTATAATTATCGCCTGAGTAGGTGTAGAAGAGCAATTGAAATCACATTTGGCATATGGGTTTCCAGGTGGAGAATTTTTCGCAAGCCAATAATTGCTCACCCCAATACTGTGAATAGTATTATCAAGGCAACAGTGTGTTTGCATAATTATATAAAAAGTGAAGAAGTGAAAAGGGGATCCTGTTGTTATGCTCCACCTGCTTTAATTGATAATGAATCACTTGATGGGACATTAAGACCAGGGGATTGGAGGAACACTGTTTCCACAGGATTGGAAGATATAAAAACTATTGGTACACGAAATTATACTGGAGTTGAAGCAGCTTACAGAAGAGAATTCACAGATTACTTCATGGAGGAAGGAATAGTTGAGTGGCAGTGGAAAAGTATAAATAAATAACTACTTGAAAATGTTTCTTTATAAATTCAGCAATAAATATTGAAAGTTTCAATGAAGCTGTTGTTCAGTATCTCATCTGGCCTTTCCCATAAATCCTCTATTTTATGAATATTGATTCAATTTTCAAGTTAGAGGGTGAAATTAAAAATAAACACTCATATAATGATTAAACCCTCTAATGTCCCTGTGTATTGGATTATTATAGTATAAGCATTCATGAGTTCCAAGGTTGTTCTCAAGTTGGTTCTGTGAATCTATGGATCCGTGGTGTGAAGTGCCGTTCGGTGTCTGGCCTAGAGAGGGGGGCGCCACATCAAAAAAGGACAGTCTTGTCTGGTCTGTCATGTAGTCGTAGTCTTTAAAATGTATTTTTGTATCAATCCTCTGTGGGGAATAAAAGTCAGTAGTGTTAGCAGTACACTACATAATTTGGCGACGAGTCAGAGCGAAACCACCGCCAAGTGTGAGTAAATAAATGTCAGTTTCACCACCAATACGTCCGTTGCTGCCTCTGTCTCAGCCAACGCCATCGCTATCAGAAGGTGTGGTCAAAATGGCGTTCATTGGGACAATCCCTAATAACACACCTCAATCCATTGGACATCCATTGGACATCCTCAACCGGACATCCTGGATATCCATAGGATAACCAGTTTGTGTACATTGGACACCCTATGGATATCCATAGGAAATCGGCTTTCCACATTTTAGGACATACATACGTTATCCAGTATGGACATCCATTCGGTATCCATGATGGACATCCATTCGGTATCCATGATGGACATCCATTGCGTGTCCATTATGGACATCCATATGGTATCCATATTGGACATATATACAGTATACATATTGGGTACTATGTATCCGTATGTACTGAAATATACAGGGTGTTTCATAATTGAATGTCCATAATGAATTTGGCATTATTTTTGAAAAATTGTCTTTACTCCATAATTACTTTAGTTACCCTTTTTCAAAGCTCGGTGGGATCAAACAGTTGTACAGAAAAATGTATTTCCAGTATTATTAATCGTTTATCATTAATCAGTAGCACCCCAAAACAACTTTTCATGATCATTCAATTACTAAACACCAAACACCATGTATATATGTGATAGATTTCAGTATAAATTTAACTCGAAATTATCTAAATGATGTTTTTTCATGAAACTTTGGAAAATAAAGTATGGAAGCAAGTTCGCAATATAAATGTCAACGCCTGACTGCTCCAATTGTGCTTGACTGTTCGAATTATTGTGCTTTTCGCCCGGTCATCAGATTCGCGTTGGACCCAGTCTCCGAGGAGGTGATGAAATCATCAGTGGCGGGTTCTTGAAAGCTAACACGGCCTTCCTGACTTGAGGGCGTCCTCGCACTAACTCGAATGAAACGGCTCAACTGTGGAAAGAAAAACGAATAATTAAATCACACCATTACAATAGAAAAGATTATCTGACAGCTTTGTACTAAAAGTAGTTCTGTCAAATTATCTCTCTTATTTTTAGCTCCGTACTAAAAGTACTAACTATCACTAACTATACCAGCTCCGTACCGAAGGTACTAACTGTTGTATGTTCTTAGCTACCAGCTCCGTACTGAATGTACTAACTGTTGTATGTTTTTAGCTACCAGCTCCGTACTGAAAGTACTAACTGTTGTATGTTCTTAGCTACCAGCTCCGTACTGAAAGTACTAACTGTTGTATGTTCTTAGCTACCAGCTCCGTACTGAAAGTACTAACTGTTGAATGTTCTTAGCTACCAGCTCCGTACTGAAAGTACTAACTGTTGTTTGTCCTTAGCTACCAGCTCCGTACTGAAAGTACTAACTGTTGCTTTATATCTCCATAGCTACCAGCTCCGTACCAAAAGTACTAACTGTTGCTGTAATTATCAGTAACTACCGGTTCCGTACTGAAAGTACTAGCCGTTGTTTCAATTATCTTCATTTTTTCATGTGCCAACAATAACAACAACGTATACACGATTACCTTATAGAGGCCAAGCACGCAGCTACTCATGTGCAGCTACAGTCGTCCACTGAAGTCCATTTAAACGTCTTAAGGCATACCTTTCGTTTTGTAGACAATGAGTCACCTCAAGAGGTCCCTGAAATTTAGGCTTCAATTTCCCACCTGAAGCGAACTGACTGTCTTGTACTGCAACCTGTTGTGTACGGCACTGCGGCTATCCTTTTCTTATTAAAGTCTGCCTCGGTCTTTTCTCGAACGGTTTTCAGTCGTCTAATCACTCGCTCTCGAAGTTCATCATAATCGACGACCTTGTGCTGCATCGGCAATTCGGCTAAAAGCTGGCTGGAAGCTGCTAACCGGCAAGTTGACCCAAACAACAGTTCATATGGTGATTCGTTGATTTATTGACCGTCACATGCATTTTTCAGTATTTCTTTCACTGTGGTAGCTAAAATAAACTTTACTTGCTCGTCCAATCCTGACAAAATAACATCATCAATATCCCGGGTACGCAGGCTCATAATACGAGGAACATAATGCCATAGATCGTGAACCATGTTTGCACCGTTAGCAGTGACCTCCCCTTCGATTCCGGGCCTTTGTAACACATCAAGACCAACCAGTGCATTAATATCTCCACCTGGAATAGTTCCGTCTGGTACTACTATAAAATCGATTTCCAGTGTCATATTTGGTATAACGTTCTAATAGGACGTGTCATACTATTTCCCATTCCTGTTAATAGCTGGAAATCAGCTGACTGAATGTCTAAATGTAACACTTTAGCGACCTTCTCATGAAGAATTGATACGTCAGCAGCTGTATCGACTAAATACGGAACTGACAGAATGTTTCTATCGTGTGTTATTGTCGCATTTGGGGAATGACCTGATGACGCGAGATTACGCTTCGTGTCACTTTGTTTGCGGTGGCATCTCTCTTCTGTATGGCCTATATTCTTACAGTATTCACATCTAGACTTCACATCCGTGATTGAAACATTTTGTTTTACTCCAGAGCTTGTGGGAGCGTTTTGTTCAGAACTAAAAGTGCGGCGGATCTACTGTTTACAATCGGATTGTTTATGTCCGTATTGATTGCACTTTCGACACTTTCATGGGAAACTCGATGATGATATTGAAGCACGTGGACGATAAGGAGGAGGGTTATACTGTTGTTTTCGTAGACGGTCTCGGGATTTAAGATAATTTTTAGATGCTACCCCTTTTTCCGTGACATTCCGGGCATCGCACACTGCCAATAATTTCAGCAAGTCCGTTTCACATGACGTTGCATGAAGACAGATTCTGTTCTTGACTTCCGAATCCTGTACATCATATTTAAGATGGCTACAAGGACTCGAATAAAAGGATTTAATGGCAGCAATTTTAGCGTTTCCATATTCCACCAATGACGCAAAGTCGGAACTTTTGATCGCCAAACATGCCAGAATTCTAGTTGCCGGAGTTCCTTGTTCTGGGAATGCCACTTCAAAATCGCGGCGAAATAAAACCCAATCCCGCACCAAAAGTTTCCAATGTTTATAAAATCTCGCCGCTCTACCTCGTAAGGCGTCCCCGGCTTTCAAAACAATTAAAGTGTCCGATAAGCAAATTTCCTGCTGAATACGAGTGACCTCATCCATCCATTCGGTCATGGTGAAGGGGGTATCGTCGGGATCAAAAGTTGACAGCTTGATCTGCGCAGAACCTACGAAGTTGTTTTCCTGACTAAGCGCAATTTGTTTGGAACTGGGCGAGGCCGTTTCCACTGGAATCTGTTGGGTAGCCATTGTTGTTAAAACCTTAATCATCTGATTTTGGAGCTGTATATTATTCCTCTGCTGCAGTTCCCACATTTTCATCATGTTTCTGTTTATATTGCTTTCGCTATCACTGTCACTGTACTCACTAACGAGGCTCTGTGCACTTTTGTCCGCCATTTTTCCACACAAAAGGATATTTTCTCGACAAGATTTTGTCCTTCCTCCTTCGATTTTGGGCTCAAAGAAGGTATCCCACTTCTGATGATAGATTTTAGTATAAATTAAACTCGAAATTATCGAAATGATGTTTTTTCATGAAACTTTGGGAAATAAAGTATGGAAGCAAGTTCGCAATATAAATGTCAACGCCTGACTGCTCCAATTGTGCTTGACTGTTCGAATTATTGTGCTTTTCGCCCGGTCATCAGATTTGCGTTGGACCCAGTCTCCGAGGAGGTGATGAAATCATCAGTGGCGGGTTCTTGAGAGCTAACATATGTATATTAAAGAAGAGACTATTGACTTTGAAACATGTTATTTATTAATCAACAATAAAATACAAAATGAAAATATATTCTAAAAAAAACGAACAAAAATGTACAAAAATATTATTTTGCCTGAATACATATATGTGAATAAACTCAGAATGCATTATTCTTTGCCAACACCCTAATGAGATTTCTTGTTTGAGCCCAGTCTTTCTCTCGCCCTTCTCAAATATTTCTTTATGGCGTCTTCAGCTTGCTTCACATCCCATGAAGCAATGCATTTCTCAAAGGCCTCTGTGGAATATATTTTTTTCATATTTCAACCCTACTGATATAAAATAATGCATGAAACCTATCATTATACTCACTGAGCAAAACATCAGCTAATTTAGTTTTAACTAGAGCTTCTTTTTCTTTCGTGCCAAGCCAGGTATATTGCACAGCCATTTCGTTTGTCAGCAGTCTTCCAAAGACCCTTCTTGCAAATTCATATGGGGAACCTTCACCTATTCTCGATATTTCATGTATCTGAAATGAAATGTATGTGAATGAATAGAATTTGAAAAACCCAATAAAGCAATGCCACTTACAGATGCTATGAAGTATTTTTCTTCAGATAAAAATTCTTCGAATTGCTTCATTTTTTCAGCACAGTCTATGGGTAAATCAACATTTTTGAAAAGAGAAGTATAATCCTCTGTGTCTGCTTTATTGAAAACGCCCTGATTTCCAATACTTTTCATTTCTTCTGAAATTTTTCGAACTTCATTGACCAGGTCAAATATCATTGTGGTAATCATATTCTGTTTCCTTGATAAGTACTTGAAATTGTCAGAAACTATCGTTTTTATGTCTTCCTTCATAACAGATAATGCCTCAATATCTGGAAAGTGAATTATTTCATTTTTGAAAGTTAATGTCCATTCACATTGCATCGTTGAAAATAATTACTTAATCGCTCACAATGATAAATTCGGATAAATTACCTTTCTTGTTGTGTATCAAACAGCATCCACAGTCAAATTCAAGAACGATATCTGATCTAGCAATTACTTCTTGCTGTTGTATATTATTCGAAGTGACTTCAGCGATAGTGTTCGGGAATTTGGCATTGGTGTTCGCGGCAGGTAATATCTTGTCTGTAACAAATATGTTATGATATGAATAGTTGAATGAATGAAGAATGAATAGGCAAACTAGAGGACATTTCATAACTTGAAACAATTGATTAAACATGACATTTTTTATTTACTTCTTGTTTGATTTCTCTCAATTCAAAATGCCACTAGTTCATCTTTCTTACCACATTCGGGATACATATATACAGGGTGACTCACGGTCGATGGTAAGTTAGACGTTTATGGAGAACGCAAGGAAGTATTGTTCTGAAAATCTTAAATTTTGCCACATGTTCTATCGATCTAGAATAAATATAAAATTGCGACGTTGCCGCTTCTATCGAAAAGTCCCAGCAACTTCATTTTTTAAAAATGGAACACCTATATTAACAAATTTTTAGATTAGCCTCCTTATTATCTTTTGTTGATAATTCTGTATACATATCTCTATCAGTTAAAGTAATTTGTGTCGAATATGGTCCAAAACATATCCTTAATTGAACACAAGCAAATTAAGGCTCTGAATTCATGAAGAGTTGATATTCCGGAGGTGGTTTGGAGAGGCTTGATGTATTCAATTCACACCGAGAAATCGCCTCAATTATAGGGCCTGCTGAAATTATTATATGCGTTGTTGATATAGGTGGTCAAAAGTAATTTTTTTTTTAAATGGAACTTCCTTTTTTCTTTATTTGATAAATCGAAAAATGAAGAAAAATTGTACCATCGAACGAGAGTCAACTGAACTGAGTTGGCCGACTCGTTTGAACACCCCTGTATAGAAATATTGTTCTCACTTGAAAAAATTCGAAAGCATCATGAGTCAGGAAATTATAAGAAAAAAAAAATTACCCAAATGAAAAAACATAATGAAAAGAGGAAGGGACCAAAGGTTTTCAATTGCTTGATAAGAACATTATCAAACTCATAAGCATATAGGTACAATTTTCCACATTAATATCAAATCAAATAACTTCTGGACCTCACTAAAAATAATAAATTTAATTCTAATAAAATATACCTCCCTACTGATAATCAGTGTTGAAAAAAGTGGTTTCAGAATAACATTGAAATTCAAGGATTTTTTATAAAAATCTGAGAATATAATTTCACCTTGTAATTCGGAGGATTTCCCAATTTTCGACGTTCTCTGAGGGGGATCTGCAATGTTACTAATTTCACCTTCATCCTCTGAAGAGGACATTACTATTTTTTTACGATTCTTTCTACTGTCTTTATCTTCACTACAGTCACTGCTATCATACTCTGCAGTTTTGGCTCTTCTACGAGCATCAAGGTAAGAATCTAAAAAGACAAGTTTCTAAAAATTGAGCGTGTTTGTTATATTTGCAAAAATGATATTATTGTAATAATAATAATAATATTAATAATAATAATAATGATCATTTCTTGAAAAAAAAAAATCATTACAATGTTTTTTCGCTGAGGTAAGATTTAGAAACAAGCATTAGAAAGACCCATTAGAACCACAGGGTCGAGCGCGGGTTGGCCAAAATGAACAAGTAAATTTAAGTGTTCAGTGATGAAACATAAATTTGCTTCTTACCAAAAGTTCCATTTCTATATAAAGAAACTTTATGGGTGGGCCAACAAGTATTAGGTTGCTCATGGTTTCGTATTGCAGCAACAACTTTTTCGGTCGTGTACGTCGGCCAATAGCAGTACAGACCTATCAACCATGAAGTTGGTACAGCTTCAACTGTGTTCTCTTCTATGAATCTCACAACAGTCCAAGTTCTATCCATACTTTGTCTAAAAAAATTGTTAACAAAAAAGCATAGCAGAAAGTAACAAGATAAAAAAGGTATCATAATCTTGTTGAAATTGAATATTATTCATACCTAGAAGAGACCAACACAAAAATTATCTTTACTCAAGGAGGATATAGATTTTTCATGATGTATTAAATTATGAAATGAATGGATAAGTTTTCGTTGGTAGACTTTGGAAATATGCAGTGTGTCCCGCTTATAGATGCTATGAAGTACAATAACTCTAGTATTTTGGAGTCATAAAATGATAAATCAATCACTATAGGCGACATACACTGTATATCTACCAGCATTGATTGAAATTTTAACTTATGAAATAAAGTATTTCATTCTACACCTTTTCCAGTTGTACTTCAGAAAGCGTCAATTGAGTACCAAATGATATTTTCTGCAATAAAAATGACATTTTCTGAAAGTCAATTGAATATTCTAAAAAACAATGGACATTTTCTGAAATTAAATTGACTATTCTGAAATACAATTGACGGTTTCTGAAATTCAAATGACTATTCTGAAATACAATTGACGCTTTTTGAAATACAAGTGACTATTCTGAAATACAATTGACGCTCTCTGAAATTCAATTGAATACAATAAATTGACGCTTTTTGAAATTCATCTAGAAAAGGTGTATTCTCTACTAGAATCAAGTATTTTAATTGAATCGATTTAAATTTCAATCAATCTAAATGTAATAGTGGAAAAACAACATAGCTATCATTATATAACAGTTTCATACATTTTTGTGAAATTTCAGTGAGAGGCCCAGTCTCAAGTGGTCCAAGATTGCTGCACAAATAAATGCCTATCTCCGAAGAATTACAGGGAATATTATAAAAATCATTCAATTCTAGGAATTTTTGGCCAATAAAAAGTATTTTATTTCCTTCAGAACTCACTATGTTTTTGATTATGATGATGTCATTACCAAATTTACAGCAATTATCTGGTTCAGAAGAGCTCAACATAAAATTATTGAAGAGTATTTTTTTGTAATGATTTTCCACTGTTAACTTTATTAATGGTCCATTGGTATGCTCATTGCGCAACTGAGGATAGTTCTCATTTTCACTTTGTACATTCACCAAATTGGCCTCATGCTCACTTATTCTATGAACGATTTGTTGTAATGGTTTGTCTCCCTTTCTTAACATATTCTTGAAATACTGCATATGGTTTTCAAGAGGAAACGCACTAAAACCATGTACAGGGCCAAATTTTTCAACATCCTCGGTAATATGTAACAAGTTGTGAATATTGTGTGATATGTTCTGTGAACCATACAAAATGAGGAAATTTTTCACAAAATATTTCAGCAGTTCTTCTGCGTAATTGATGTCTTCAATGGATTTACAGTGCGACAAGAGACGGAATGCAACATGAAGGCTCAAAAAATGTGTATATTCATCATTAGCTATATTATTTTTCAAAGCAATTGGCCCAGTGTAAAATAAAAATAATCTGAATTCTACAGCCTTCCATCTTTTTGAATCGTTTAGAGAACGTGGTTTACGATTGAACTCTTTAGGGATGAATGGAATTTGTTCTAGTAATACTCTGGAAATTTCTGAGGATTGATGAAATGATAATTTAGTTTTTGGTTTACCATTGAGCCAAAGGTTTACAATTAATTTCTTAACTACACCAAGACAAACCAAATGCATGTAATCTAATGGGAAAGTTTCAATCATGTCAATGCCAGGAAGTGTCTCTAATATTGATGTGCCAGTGTGATGGCTCTCTTGAATTTTTGCTCTAAAATTGAAATCACTCCTCAACTGTAAATTATCAATTTCGGGAAAGCATATGCGATTATCAATGTATACACCTTCAGTGAAACACTTGGTACATGACATGTAACCACTATGACCTCTACAATATTTTATGAAAGACTTGGCTGGGACATCACATATAATTCCTTTGATTTTAATTTGATAAATATGACTATTATATTCGAATCCATTAGTTAAAACGTCCATAGCTTCTTGAACAAAGGGAGTGAGAAAATTGTTTGCATCTTTAGGTTTCTCATTTCCATGATATAAACCAATAATGCCTACAGTGTTTTTATTCAAAAATAGATTGCATAAAATTGGGTAAACTTGACTGCCAGAGCTTTTAGACAATGGTAAACCATCAACATTTAAACAAATCTCTACAGGGTTTGACAACTGAACTGATATTGGTAACATTCTAAACAATCTTTCAAGACAATGTTTAAAGCCAAAATGAAAATATTTTCCAGGTTCTACAACTTGGACAGTTACTTTTCTTGGAGTAGATAATAAACTTCGAGCACTAGCTGGAATGGGAAAGTTAGATAATGTTGTTATCAATGATAACAAGTCATTAATTGCAACATGGGAGAGATATGCCGTAATGCCCATGTTGCTAAAGGGTGAACTATAGTTTGAGGTTCAGTTCGTACTTCTTCAAGTGGAAATGAATCATTGGAATGGAAATCTTCTGAAGTTTTATGTTCATATTCACTCAAATCTGATGAATTATCAATTTCTAATGTAACATTATTTTCAAGCAATACTCCCCCTGGTGAGTCAGTGACACTACAGCTGGGCCCCGGGCCCCCATATTCCTCATGTCTTGTTTCAGCTCTAATTATATTCATAGTCTCAGTCGGACGTGAATCATCTAATGAACAACATTCATTCAGTGGTTCCACAAATGCATTCTCATCTGTTGTCGTCAAAAGGTTGTCAATATCAGATATAAGTTTCGCTCTTTTATAGTACTTGCTGGGGTAAACTGCTTGTTTCAAATCCTTTTTTTTTTCTGTTCATTTTGGTGAAGGAAGTTTCACCTACATATCCAAGAATGATTGTGATAAGTTATCATGAGAATTCGCTATTAATTGTATTATTATGATTTGTAATTATACCTACCCAAATGAATATAAGCTACACCTAGATTGACACAGAAATATGTACTTACTTGGCTGTATAATGCTGTGAACTGTAAACCATAAACAAACTACACTAAATTTATCTATGCTGTAAACTGAGGATTCAACTTCGAAATACTGGAAATATGCACGAAATATACTGGAAAAATGCTGGAAATAATAAACAACGCCCAAAATTGCAAAGCCTACCACCAAAACACGAATAAGCATAACCTAAAACAATTGTGACTCATGACAGATGAATTCAGATTCTCTCTTCTCATTTTTTTTTCATTCAGAATTTCTCGCAACAATGGATATCCGGACAATAATTCTATGGATGTCCAATTTGTGATGCAAAGTATCCGTTGATGGACATCCTAATGTATATTTGATTCGCGTCCATGGACATAAATCAGCTTCCAGATGGAATACACATTTGAACATCAGATGGATATCCAGCGATGCACATCAAAAGATAGTTCCATTTGGTGTCCATGGATGTCTCGGACTTCAAATGGATATAAAATGGATGCCCTCTGGATAACGTGTGTTGTTAGGGATAGAGCCGTTTAGTCCAAAGGAGTCTGATATTGCTTCGTACATGGAACGAATGGAGCAACTTTCCGGGTGTAACGATATAAGAGAGGAAAAAAAGTGTCGATTTTCATCACACTCATAGGAGGTGAGGCTTATGGTGTTCTTAAAGATCTAGTAGCGCCCTCCCTTCCAAGTACAAAAACCTTCCAGCAATTGAAAGATGTGTTAACCAGTCATTATTGTCCGAAGAAGTTGATAATCGCAGAAAGATAGTTTTATTCTGCTCAACAAGAGTCAAATGAGGATATAAAAACTTCTGCAGCCAAACTGAAGAACTTGTCGGAGTCATGTGAGTTTGGTACATTTCTAGATGAAGCCCTCAGGTATAAGTTTGTTTGTGGCATCAAATCAGAAAATGTTAAACGCTGATTGCTCAGTGAAGATAATCTCACCTGGGTGAAATCATACCAAATTGCAGCCAGCATGGAGCTTGCAGAAGGGCAAACTCGAGCTATGGGCTCCGATATATCAGTCAATAAGGTCAGTCAGAATGTAGCACGAATACCTTATAAACCTAGTCAGTCATCAAGTCAGTCATCTGGTCAATCATCAAGTCAGTCAACAAGTCGATCATCGAATCAGTTTTACCCACCAAGACACAACAATTTGAAACCATGTTTTCGTTGTGCTAGAAGGCATGATCCGGGAAGTTGTCCTGCTAAAAATTGGGAATGTTTCAAGTGTCATAGAAAAGGTCATACTAGCAGAGTTTGCAGGAGTTACACTGTAAATGTCTTGGATGTGTCGGATGGGGGAGAAAATGTATCAGCAGAGTTGAAGGAAGATTGTGACTCCCTTGATTTAGGATACATTTTGAATATTCAGTCAGAAAATGAAAGGTCACTCAAGGTGATACTGAAAATAGAAGGTACACCTGTGGAATTCGAAGTTGATTCTGGTGCCTCGAAAACTGTCATTCATAGGACATTTTATGAAGAATTCTTATCATCATTAGAATTATACCCAGTAGATTATAATCTCAAAGTTGTAACGGGAGAAAAAGTTAAAATATTAGGAGAAATTGATGTTAATGTTTGCTAAGATGATAATGTACATTTCTTAACTTTAGTTGTTCTACACCTTTTCCAATAGTAATTCAGAAAGCGTCAAATGCAATTCAGACAATATCATTTGTAATTCAGATTAGTTAATTGAAATTCAGAAAATATCAAATGTAATTCAGAATTGTCAATTGATATTCAGAATGCGTCATGTGTAATTCAGATAAATCAACTGAAATTCAGAAAGCGTCAGTTAAAATTCAGAAAGCGCCAATTGAAATTCAGAAAGCGTCATTTATAATTCAGAATGCTTCATTTGTAATTCAGAATGGGTCAATTGTAATTCAGAATAGTTGATTAACATTCAGAAAGCATCATTTGTAATTCAGATTAGTCAATTGAGTTTTAGAAAATATCAATTGTAATTCAGATTAGTCAATTGAAATTCAGAAAATATCAATTATTGTAATTCAGAAAACACCATTTGTAATTCAGAAATATGGAACAGTGTTACCTCTGAATGCAGGCCTACCTACAATACACCATTATCAAAAGTACCTACCTACTGTGTATATCCTATTGTCCTGGAAACAAATATTCCAACTTCAGATAAACATACATCATTTCATAGAATGAACTTCGAAATGCAGTTACAAGATTACAGCCATGTCATCATTTTGTGCATACGAGGTGTGCTTACCACTACAGAATGTGCCAGATGGTACTTGCCCACTATGCAGAGCAATTTTAACTGGACGTTTGAACTTAGAGAGAAATAGGTAGGTATTGATCCATATATTTCATTGAAACGAATTATTCACAGGTTCGTAAGACTGGATAGCCAGAGCTGTAAAACAGATACTGGCTGCAAGATGACCCAATGTACATCTCATTGGGGCAATTTAGGCAGCAGGGGTAGTAACTATGGAAAGAAGGAGAGGATCTTTTTGAATTCCCATTGACTTATCTGAATTACAATTGACGATATCTGAATTTCTATTGATGCTTTCTGAATTCCATTTGACAAATCTGAATTACAATTGAAGTTTTCTGAATTCCACTTGACTAATCTGAATTTCAATAGATTTTTTCTGAATTTCGAGTAACTTATCTGAATCACAAATTACGTAGTCTGAATTACAATTGACGCATCCTGAATTACAAATGACGATATCTGAATTTCAATTGACGCATTCTGAATTTCAATTGAAAAATCTGAATTACAACTGATATTTTCTAAATTTCAGTTGACTAATCCGAATTACAATTGATATTTTCTGAATTTCAATTGACAAATCTGAATTACAACTGACGTTTTCTGAATTTCATTTGACAAATCTGAATTACAATTGACGCTTTCTGAAATACATCTGGAAAAGGTGTAGATGGCAATAGGAGCTTTGTGCCCCTGCTTGGTAGAAATTGGATGAATATCTTGAAACCCAATTGGAAAAATATGTTCACTTCAGTTGAGGAGTCTGAAGGTTGTCAAGGTCAGTCGAGTCTCAAAAAAGTATATTCAGTGGTACAATCCAGTCAATCAAGTAAAAGTCTAGAGTCCAGCCCAGCAAGTGTTTATCCAGTTGATATTGAAATTAGTCAGTTAGTCCAAGTAATCAAAAAGAATTTTGCTGATGTCTTTATTGATGAACCTAATGCCTTTATGAAAAAATTCAAAGTAGAATTGAGAGTTGAAGAGGGTACGCAACCTATATTTCACAGGGCCTATGATATGCCATATTCTCTGAAAGATAAAGTGGAGGTCGAATTGTCAAATATGGTAAAACAGGGCATTTTAAATAGAGTAAGTTTCAGTAATTGGGCAAGTCCAATTGTCGTTGTACCAAAAAAAGATGCAAATGAATTGAGAATTTGCGTTGATTTAAAAAAAAACTGTTAATCGTGTCTTGGAATCTGATCATTGTGCTTTGCCTCTCCCAGAGGACATTTTTGCATGTTTGAACGGAAAAAAATATTTCACAGTGTTGGATTTAAAAGGTGCCTGATAGGCAATTACTGATAATTCTAAAGAACTACTAACAATAAATACCCATGTAGGTTTGTTTACATATAATATAGGCTCACTTATGGAATCAGTGCAGCACCAGGTATTTTTCAAAATGCTATGGATGCAATATTGTCCGGCTTAGCAAATACAAAATGTTATCTGGATGATATCCTAATATTTGGCTTTGATCTAAAAAATTTTCATGAATGTGTCACTAACGTTTTCAAGCGCTTAAAAGAGTATAATGTAAAAGTAAATCTGAAAAAGTGTAGATTTTATGAAAACAAAGTACAACTCCTGGGTCATGTAATAGACGAAAATGGCATTCACCCAACAAATGAGAAAATTAAATGCATTCAAGAAACTCCAACACCTAAGACACTAACAGAGTTGAAAGCATATTTAGGGTTAATTAATTACTACGGAAAATTCATACCAATGTTGTCCACCAAGCTTCAACCATTATATAATCTGTGCAAAACAGGAGTAGATATGAAGGAAAGTTAGTCAATTGATTGTCAGAAGGCTTTTGAATTGAGCAAAAAACTATTAAGTTCTGATAGTGTGCTTACTCATCATAACCCAAAATTACCCATATATCTGACATGTGATAGTAGCGGCTATGGGGTTGGAGCAATTCTAAGTCATAAAATTGATGGAGAAGAACATCCGGTTATGTTTGCCTCTAGTACTTTATCTCCAAGCGAAAAGAACTACTCCAATTTAAAAAGAGAGGCTTTAGCTCTGATGTTCGGGTTAAGAAAGTTTCATAAATATCTGTTTGCTCGAAAATTTGTCTTGATAACTGATCATCAACCATTACAATTCATCTTTGGCAAATATAGAGGTATACCAATTTCAGCAGCAGCCAGAGTAACTCGTTGGGCAATTACATTGTCTGGTTATGCTTACAGTATCGAATATAAAAAAAGGAAACTGATTTCAAATGCTGATGGTTTATCCCGCCTACCGGTTAAGGATGAAACTGGAATTCTAGATTGTATCTACTCATTCAGCTTCCACAATACTATACCATTAAATAGTGTTGACATTAATAATAGTTCTCGTAAAGATAAAGTCATTTCTAAAGTCATGGATTTGACTAGTACAGGGTGGCCCAATAATGTTTATGATGAGGAAGTCAAACCGTACTTAAAAAAAAGACGAATTATCAGTGGAACAAAATTGTTTGTTGCTAGGCAATAAAGTAGTTATACCGGAAGTTCTACGGACTAGAGTGTTAGGGTTGTTTCATGAACAACACTTAGGAATAGTTCGTACCAAAATGTTACTAAGATCATATTGTTGGTGGCCGGGAATTAACGAAGCTATTGAAAAATTCATTTCTACTTGTGAAATTTGCCAACAAACACAAATCTTCACCAGCAAAAGTTCTCTCCAATCATGGCCCTTTGCACCCAGCAATTTTTTTCGGGTGAATATTGATTTTTTCCACAAGTTCAATCACACATTCTTGATTCTAGGAAGGAAACGATAGTGAAACTCAAAGATATTTTTAGTACTATAGGTTTGCCAGTTGAATTGGTTTCTGATAATGGCCCTTCCTTCAATTCAAATGAATTTCATGTCTTCTGTCAAAGTAATGGTATAAACCCAGTGAAATCTCCGCCGTACCATCCCCAGAGTTATGGCCTAGCGGAAAGTGCAGTACAAACTGTTAAGAAAAATCTGGAAAAAATATGTTTTGCACAAAAAGGGAAGTGATGTCTGAAAGCTTGATTTTGGACAAACTAGTAAGTTTTCTGTTTAGCTATAGAAATTCACCAACAACCGTAACAGGACTCACCCCTGCTGAATGTATTTTGAAGACAAAACCAAGGACTCGATTCGATCTTCTAATATGAAAACCTAATATGTTTCAGAAATATATACCCATTAGTTCTGCTAGCAAAAGTTCAAAATTGTACTCTTTGAATGAACAAGTCTATGTTAAAAATATGCAAACCAAACTGTGGAATAAGGGTAAAATTGTGAAAATACTTAGCTATTGTACATACTTGATACTTATGGAAACAGATGATACTGTGAAATTTGTACATGCTGACAATATTTGCTCCATCAATATTACCCAAGTCGACACACAAAATCGTGAATCTGTTAAAATTGTGAATATGCCCTTATTTGAAAATGATAAAAATAATGATAAACCTAGAATCTCAAGACTAAGAGATTTCCTAGAATCTCTCAGTCTTGAGATTCTAGGTTTATCACCATCTGTTAGTGGAACATTAAACCACTTTGAGAATTACAGGTGTTGCGATAGTCTACAGAATCTGACATGGATGTCTTTTCTGTAAGCATATAGACGTAGGGGTCTATATGCACGACTTACTCGCAAGGTATGATTGATGAATCTACCATACACCTTTGCACTTAAGCCACTAGATGGCTATGAAGGCTAGATCGTCCTTCTGCCCCCTCAGGGCTTCGACTTGTTAGATAAAAATAATGTCGATAACCCGGGCAATCCAGTAGAACCACCTGTAAATGCTGGTAACAGAGAAGAGGTAACACCCAATAGTTCTACCCCTGTTAGTGTTAGTGTTGAGTTATACCTGAAATGGTGTTACCCCCATCTGATAATGTTCCATTACCCTCATCCAGGGCAAGTACAAGCAGATTGAATACCCCGTCAGTCATAAGAACTGGATTGGGTAGACAATCTAAAGCCCCCACAAAATTAGATTTGTAATGCATAATGTCTCATCTTCAGTTACAAGGGGAGAAATGTAATGTTGGGTATTGGATTATTATAGTACAAGCATTCATGAGTTCCAAGGTTGTTCTCAAGTTGGTTCTGTGAATCTATGGATCCGTGGTGTGAAGTGCCGTTCGGTGTCTGGCCTAGAGAGGGGGGCGCCACATCAAAAAAGGACAGTCTTGTCTGGTCTGTCATGTAGTCGTAGTCGTTTAAATGTATTTTTGTATCAACCCTCTGTGTGGTCACAAGTCAGTCGATTTATGGTTCAAATGTTTTATGTTAGTACACTACAGTCCCTGAGTTGATACATTCAAATACAAATGAAAATCCAGGAATAACATCATTTATCAAACAGAAATAAATCTTCGAATAAGAAACAAAATTATTTTATTCTGAGATCTGAAAGCTGAACTACTATAGGTAAATACACTTAACATATGAAATAATATCACTAAAAACTGTTGAATTCAGCATCATGCAGTTGCTGTAAAAAATTGATTTCAAGCTTGCTTAGCAATCTTCTCAAACCACTTGATAGTCTCAATGCAAAATGATCCACTTCATCCAAATTGGATTTGTTGATATTTTCAATGGCTTTGAAAAATCTGTCATCATTCTCTTCATTATTGCTTCTTTTTTTTGATGATAGAATTGATTGGGGTATGCTGGTAGGGGTTGTAGGATCTAGTGGGATACTAGATGTTGTTTCCTGAGTTTCAGCTGCCAGGTCAACAAAATTCATCTGTTTATAATATTTCCAAGTATGATCTGCTGTTGCACCAGAGCCTGATGGCTGCTTCTTTCCCTTCAGTCCCAAGTATCGATCTCTCAATGCTTTCCATTTCTTTGAAAGTTCTTGTAGTGTAATGCAGCCTCCCATAGCTTCATATATATATATATATATCTTTCCAAGGCATGTCTTTTATTGTTTTTGAACGTTCTGCCAATGGAAATTGGAAATTGTACAATGGAGGATGCTGCTCCACCAGTGAAATCAGCTGCTCCACCAGTGGAATCAGCTGCTCCTTTATGTAAACTGTATGTTCCCCAACTGTTTCACTTATATCATCATTCTCCAGAGACTTTTCAACAAATACATCTTGAGAATCATGTTCTCTATCGAATCCATGTTCTTCTAATTCCCCATTTCTAATTAATTCAAGAAAGTACTGAATTACAAATTCTCCCAGATAGCACACAATCGCCTTAGGGTCATCCTCAATGTGTCGCCAAACGCCTAGAGAGGACATTATATTTTCTACAACCTAAGAAAATCATCAGGCGCAGATTTAGCGCCGTAATTATCCTAGAAAAGTTCTTCAGTGACAGCCTGAGGCTGCAGCGGATTTCGTGCCTACGGATGTCTTCAGATGACATTCCATGAAATAACGTGTCGACGAAGCCAAAAGGAAGAAGGAGAAGAACTAGAAATACTAGAAGTGAGGTTATGATGTCTCATGATGATATTCAGAGTTGTTAAATGTGGCACAATTGTGCCAAAAGTGGCACTTCTAGCTGTGGAGTGGCACCATGGCACGCACTATTGAAAATTAGACAAAAAATGGCACTATTCCGTTATTTCGTTCTATGACTATGTTGGCCTCAGTGGTCGTTCACAAAACACCAACTACGGACTGCGGTTTTCTGTGGATTTATGTTTTATGCTCCTAGTACTGTGTGTAGTATCCTTCAGTACTATGGTCTGATCGATGGCCATAGAACTCATAGTCATAAGATACAAAAGTTCTAAACTGTCTCACTGTCTGTGGTTGCGGCACAGGGCACAGAACAGAATACATTGACATTGGGACTCTGTTTGAAGTTGAAGTTTATGTGAGGTTAAGGTTAAAAAACTGCAGAAATGGATAAGTATGCTGAGTTCTGATTTATGGGATGTTTAATAGTTTAATATTATTTATATTAGTTCCTCATATTTTCCAGATTTGTTTTCAAAATTATTACTGAACAACATAATGAAAATACCCAGTCAGATCCAGTCCCATCTACTTCTAAGGTAGCTGAGCCTGAGCCAATATCGATAATAGAGGTAGATGAGGGAGTGGATATGAGTACTTTGAGAAGGAGAACAAAAATAAAAACTTGGAACCAAGTGAAAAAACAGAGAACTCTTCACGTGCAAAAAAAAGAAAGTATATGCCCAAAATGGAGAGAATATCTAAAGACTTTCCATGGATTGATACATCAGCACAATATTTATTTTGCAAGGTGAGAAATCAAAAAATCAATGGGTCCACATTCCATTTAGAAAGACACCAGGAGACAACTTTACATAAAAAAAATATGAAGGCAGGTAGGAAGACACCACAAATTGATAAAGTTTTCATGGATCCCGTAACTCAAAAAAAAAACATTATTCAATAAGAGAAGCTGAATTGAGACTGTGTTGTTATATCAAATTTGTGAACATAGTTTACCTATGTTGTTACTCGATACTTTAACAATATTCAACAGTTCCATATATCCAGATTCGGAAATTGTTAAAGGTGTGTGTCTCAAGTGGCAAAAGGCCACAAAATTAATTGTGGGGGAATTGGCTATTTCATGGAAGAGACCATTGCTGACATCAAAGAAAACTATTTCTCAATTATTATTGATGAAACCACTGATATAGAGAGTAAAAAATCTATGGTGGTAATAGTTCGCTATCGGAAAGAAGGAAAAGTGACTGATAGACTTTTAGATTTAGAAGTCCACTCTGTCACTGGAGAATCTCTATTTGGTACTATCAAATCAATAATGGATAGAAATGGCATTCCATATGGAAAAATTATTGGTTTTGCAGCAGACAATGCCAGTACTATGATATGAGTGTGGCAAGGTGTCCAAGCAAGATTGAGAGAATTAGTTCCAAATATACCTATATGGACGAGGTTGCACACATGCCAATCATTGCACCTTTGTTCTTCAGCTGCTGCCCAGAAATTGACCAAATCAGTTGAACAGTTTGCTAGGGATCTATATAGTTACTTATCTCATAGTAGTAAGAGAATAGCTCATCTACAAGAATGCCAGATCTTCTCCAATGAAAAACCTCACAAAATGCTGTATCCAAGCCAAACTCGGTGGCTCTCATTGAAGGTATTGGTTCATATTGTGAATTGTGATAATGGTACTCTTTTAACGATCATTCATTTTATTGTATAACATCATTTTTAGGCTGTTGTTGAAATAATCTTGAAACATTGGAATTCTTTAAGGTTATTTTTCCAAAGAGAAGCTCTTGAGGGTAATTTACCCAGTGCCAGAGCTATTTTGAATGCTCTCAATAACCAAGAATATAAGATATACTTCTTGTTCTTATCTTTTGTGTTGGAACTGATCACAAAAGTTGATATAGAGCTATACAGTCAGAAACCCCAAAACTACCAATTTGTTTGAACCGAATAACTACTTTATATGAAACTATATTGAAATGTTTTATCAAAGAAACTCTCATACAAAAAATAGAGACTGAATATATAGATGTGAACAATCCCAGTAATTATGTTTCACTTGAAAATGTTTATGTTGGTGCCAAACTAGATGCTCTGATCAAATATGGAAATCTCGATCTTTCACTTTTTTTTTTATCGCTTTAATTGATTCCAGGCAGAGGGCATTGGATTTTTATGTTGAATTCTGCAATCAGGTGAAGCAAAGATTTAAATTCAATGATCCTTATCTCAAATATGCATCTAATTTTACACCTGATATGTTGCTTTATCTGGAGATGTGATGTCAATTGCTAACTTCATAAACCTTTTTCCAAATATTCAAGTTGATATTGAATCTGCAAATACAGAGTGGCAGCTGTTGGGAGAAATTACTTTAACAGGCTGTGATAAATTGAAGAAGACTGATATAAATGAATTTTGGCAAAATGTTTCATCAATGAAAAATTCATTAGGTGAACCATTGTTTGAAAATCTAATGGTGATAGTCAAGTGTATTTTGTTTTTACCCCATTCTCAGCTACAGCAGAGAGAGCTTTCTCACAACTGAATCTGACAGAAACATTCCTTCGCAATCGCCTTCTCATAAAGACGTGCAGCAGTTCTCTTAATAAAAGATAAAATGGGAACTCTCTCAGGTGGAGCTAATGAATGGAGACCAGATAAAAAATTACTAAATTATAATGTTACTATATCAGAAAAGAATGATACAGATGAGACTGATTGAAACTCTCTAGTCTTAATTTGTTTTATACATGATATTTTTATATTTTTCTTCATTTGTTTTTGTTATGTAGGGTGTTCTCGTAATAAAATGCTTGAATAGAAATGTACTATTCACTTTTATTGCGTCATCAATTCAGATATAACCATCATGGATCATGCCATGCCAAAGCCGTCCAGCACCCACCGCGCAGTCCCCTATCGATCTTTCGGAAATGCCTAACTCACTACTAGCACCGCCAGGTGCGGTGTTGCCAGAGACGCTGGATACAATATGCTGACACAACATCTCCTTCTTCAAGATAAAGAAAATATTCAACACATAAATTTTACACAACAAAGTCTTTGAGACGTGAAGGTATTTTTACAGACATTTTTGGTCTAAGAGTTGTAATGATATTTTTAGGTCTTGGCAACTCTGGCGATATGGATTTATCATTATCAGTTTCAGATTCTAATGACTTTGGTAATAATGATATTTCGCTTTTACTGCCACAATATTCTTGCGAAACATTAGAATTAGGATTCGTCACTTCACTCTGACTACTGCCAGCAAGATTGTTATTCTTAACATTATCATAATTATTGGCATCTTCTTGTTCGGAATGAGGAATAGAGACCAGGGCTGAAGGAAACTGATTTGGTTTTGTATAATATGGAGCTGGTATTAAATGCCACCTATTACGTCTATAAATGTAACCCGAATTGGATTCAATTAAATAAGAGCGAGGTTCTTCTGAGAATTCTATAATTTTCGCATATAATCTCAAATCAGTTACCCAGACATAACCTCCTACCTTCAAATCGGATAGGTTTCTTGCCTGGTGTCTGCGATTAAATTGCTTGGCAATTTTATCCTTATATCTACCTTCTTTTTCCTTGAAGGAACTTAAATCTACCTGACTATTTAACTGATTTGGCAAGATAGGAAGAAAAGATCTTATCTTCCTACTATACGATAGAGTCCCTGTATGTATAATTCCCTGTATATATTTGTCAGTTTTGTATATTTGTCAGTTTTGTTGCAATAAGAGTACGGACACTATGACAAGCGGTGACGGAAGGCATAACCCCAAATTCTC
>OU896717.1:11287666-11396659 GCA_918026855.4 Phaedon cochleariae
AGGCTGGAACGCAGTCAGAATCCATTTATAGTAAAGACTGATTTCGCAAAACTTTTGAAATATACTATGGACGAAAGGCTCCATCCAAATATCCTGAAAAACGGATTCAGGAAATGTGGTCTATGTCCGTGGAACCCTCGAGAAGTGCAGTTGAAAAACGTTCCTGTTTCAAGTGATGATGGAAAGAAAGCAGATCGTGAAAGTTAAAAAATTTGAAGAAGGAATGAGGTTTTCAGAAACCCAAATTGATGAACAGAAAATTAACAAGTTAAGAAGAATTGATATATGGGAAGGTGCAGTAGAGGACACATATTATATCAAAAAATTGAAGGGAATGTGAAAAAGTTGAAGGAAGAAGCACGTGTAAGCGTCGACCAAGTCGGAAATGATCCAGAAAATGGAGAAAGTGAGAATTTCGGTGAGAATTCAGGAACAAAGGACAAATTATCAGAAATTGACACACAAAAGGACAAACAATCATCGCCGATAATCTATGTTAATAGTGAACAACCATCGACCTCTCAAGAAAAAACACCAATTAAAATAATAAGAGAAAGAGAGAAAGAAAAATGAGGAAGAAGAGAGAAAGATAAAGAAAGCTGAGGAACGAAGAAACAAGAGAGAACTGCAGATCAAATTGAAAGAACAGAAAAAGCTAAAGTTAACAACCATTCATCTAAAAAACGAACCTACAGGTGTAGTTTTTCGTCAGATTCTGAAACGTCTGCCACTTGAAAGTCTTCCGGAAGTAGCGATGGAATTCAGAATGATGATATGGGTGGAAATGGCGATGAAGAAGAACAGTTCCACGATGAAAATATGGATGGAAATGAAGATGAAGGAGAACAATTATTAGTGGACATTCGTAACCAGGACAGGGTATTCAAGGAGAGTGATTATGTTTTAGTCGAGTTTCCTGGAAGAAGGCGACAGCATAAATATGTCTGTGTTATTCAAAGACTGTTGTCGGAGGGCGAAGCTGAAGTTGTCGCAATGAAACGATGTGAAAATACAGAGTTCTTCAAACTAAATGAAGATGATGTTAGCATAATTTGTTTGAAACAGATATTGAAAAAACTCATTATTCCAGACATGATTATCTGCGGAGATCGTTTGAAATATAAATTCAAAGAGGAATTATCTGTCGATGGCTAGTACTTAAATGATTATCTATAAGTATAACCTTCATCTTGCTCGATTCTAGCTTGAAAAAGCTGTTTGTTTTTTTATTTTTCGAATCATCTTGATTATTTACTTACCTATGCTTTCACCTCATGCATTCACCATTTCACCAGAGTTGAGTTTTATCAGCTAAATTATGTTTGTATCGTAATATATGCATTATTAAAAAAGTATTCTAGATTTTTTCTAATATTTTCATCTAAAATACAAGGTGTCAACTAATGGGTCTAAGACTGTTAGCTAATGGTATTGAAGACAAGCCATGTAAAATTTTGGTGTGAACAGCGTTCCTCACTTTTTTTCAACTATTTGACTACAACAGACACTCACTAATATTTGTATCTTGATATGGCTTCGAACTACTTGATTTAATACAATGAATAAAATAATTTTGACTGAAATGTCAGCTTTTGGTTCAAAATGTTGTCAAGGAATGGGTATATCCAAATTTCCATAGGTCAGCTATTGGGTATTTTACACTAATTGAAAAAAAAAAATGATATTTTCAAAAGACTAATCAATGATGGTGTTTTCACGATTATAAGAGGTACAAAACACCATGAGACACATCAACATCATATTACTATTCGATAAAGAATTTAATAAGCCCATAAGGAATTATATTGATTCTGAAATTGTCCTTAACTTGTCAGCTACTGGGTATTTTACCTTAGAAGGTTCCAATAGAAAAATGTAGGACCTATAATATGTCCTCTAATATGAATTTCCTGCACTCAAGAAGTCTTTTCTGGGAATGAAAAAACAGTTCAGTTGAATGGAAAAAATGAATAAACGATGAGGATCCAATATGAGTTTGAAAACTAGATGTATGCAGCTCCAACAAAAACTTCCTACCTTTCTTCACTCCATTGGTCCAATGATGATAACAGTAAGGTAAATATGTGATTCATTGATATATTTATCACTGATGAATAACTCCTATTTGCAGTGCCTATCTGAGAGAGAACATGATTGAAATGATCAACAGTTCATACCTATTTTCTTTATGGGAAAATGTCTCCAGGACTTGGACAAATAAGTATGGTTGTTTTTCTTTCAAATATTCCTATAAGAAAAATGAAGAAGAAAATTCATTGCCTTTGACTTTTGAACTGCAATACACAGAGCTGGGCAAGAAAAAATACATTATGAACATGTGCAGGTGGGTAATTTATGGTTTCATTTGTAATGCTTGTCTCATATAAAAATCTTGTTCATGACATCCTGCCTAGGCCTCCATAGATTCCTATTTTGTAGTGTCATCTTTGTAGTAAAATAGCCAATGCAGATTGCATGTACTTAATTCCAGAATGATTAAGTTAAAATACAGCTCCCAATTACATTTATATGAGCAAAAACATTAGCATATTTTGATATATAATAACCCTGGTACAAGCAGGTCATTGTAGGTAGCTTATTACTTCATAGCTTGAATTGAATCTTTGAACATACATTTAAGTGACACAATCTATTTCTATTCGAATATTTAGAATGTGTAATAACTGATAGATATGGTTTGTTCATAGTAGGTACTAACATTTCTTCAATTTTTCAGCAGGGGAGGAGTTGCCATCCAGGGTATCTTGCAATTGAGTGCAAATAGTTACACAAATTGAAACCAAAACCCAGATTCCTTGAAGTTGAATTCAAGTTTTTAAGGAGATCACTGATTATTTGGGTTCTTGAACATATCCATGACATTTCAAATTGTATCTTGGAAAAATGTATTCATAATTGTACTGCTTGTATATGTTATTATTGAACTGTATTTATCCATAAGTAGAAGTTCTACTTTTTTCTCTGTTTTGTTATGTTTTATTGTAGGTTTTCAAAATTCATATTTCAATTCCACAACTACCTCAATCAACACCTCATTCTTTTTTGATGCAATTTCGAAGAGTTCCACTTAGTAATCTTTACTGAATCCTGAATTTCAAATTCATTTATGATTGTGAATTTTTATAAAGGTGTCTTGTAAAATAATTCAGGGAAAAACAGTATACATTAGCACTGAGGGAAGGAGTATACTGGAAGATCCTTCTATTTGCAGGTACTTCTTTCTCAACTTCTCTGGAGTGGCATACGTACAATAAAACACATGTTATGTCAATGTACTTTCATTTTCGAAAATTATTATTAATTCAGTTCCAAAATATACAAAACATAATGAACTATACAGATTGATAAGATGAATTTAGGATCAAAAAATGATATCAAATCACAAAATTTATGATAATACCTTTACTGTGTAAATACATTAACTGAAATCCTAGGTCATTTGATCAATGTTTGATGTGGTGAAATTCCAAATAATTCAATGATTTCATCAATATGGTGAAAAAAAAACTAGCTTTACAAGATATTAAATTAATTCCAAGAAGAAAACTCAGTCTAGGGTGCCACCTACCTCAACTCTAAGTACATTATGAAAAGTGTGTTATATGGATACAATTCACACACATGGCATATAGGATAATGACATAAGCTGTGTTCCGTTTCACGCAGTATGTGCATAATGCACAAATTACTGTTCCGTTTCCCACATTTTACTGCATCGAAAGTGCATGAACCCGCCCCTTTTCTGTACTCCCCTCTTCGACCTTGAGACATTATGAATGCAGATACTACTGCTCGATTTCGACCAGGGCTATATTCCGAATTCAACTGACAGTACTGAATCTGCTGATTTTCCATTCCGAAATCAAAAAATTCACTGGAAGTGACAGATGCTTGTCAGCAGACATACTATTCATTCCAAATATTTCGACTCAACATTCTGCTGGAATTGCTGAGTATCAAAAGGTAGTGTGGCTTCAGTGAACTGTCATATTTTAGAGGGGGAAGGAATGTAACATTCATTTCCGTTATTAATGAAATGATCAAAGAATAGTAGGTTAGTCTCTCAATATCAGAAAATACCAGTAGTAGAGCAGGTGAGGAAAGGAGCAGCATTGGCTAAATAAACTAAATAAACCTGGAATGTCTCCTAAAATTCATCATTATTAAGGCATATTGCGATTTTCATGAATCTCAATTCTCAATCTGGTGCATCATGAGAAATTTATGGCAACAAAATGTCCAAGTATTCTTCATCACTCGAGCTAGAATCGCCATCGTCAACAATCGTAGAAACTATAGAGGATACAAGAATCGATTTCTCTTCCATGTTAAATATTAAATTTCCAAAATTTATAACAAGAAGGAAGCTAAACATCTAGTTCAGATAAAGGAGAAACTACTACTGATGAAAACCATGAAAACGTGTCCCGAATTACAGTTGTGAATTTATGATTTTATATTTCGGAACATAGATTTTCAGCAGAGTCAGTGGATGAACTTACAGTACTGACCAGTTGAATTCGGAATATAGCCCAGCTTTGTATGCGCTAATGCGATTTTGACACTTCGTGACAACCGGTGGAAACTTGAAATCAAAACTGATAATAATATGGAGGAAAAATTTGAATTTCCTGTTTATTTAGAACAGACGGGTGAAATGAGAGTGTTACTGTTAACATCCGATGAAAAACAAAGAGCCCAAGATGGTGAGTAGAAACGAAATTATCAAATATATGAAATCTAATGGGATTCTAACTGCATTATTTCATTTGCTATCTGCCTCTTAAAGTAACTTATGAATTGATTCCCATGTATCAAGATTTGGGTAGAAGCAGGGAGTTACAATGTTACTCCTGTTGACCCCAGGCCTATTCACGAGCTTATTAGGTAGGTATATAGGAATGTTTATTTTTTAATTGTATATGAATTGACTTCCAATGATTCGAAAATAGACCCCACAGGGTCAATTCTGGAGTAAGTCTGTAAAGATTAGAAGCATTTATTTTCAGATGAATCATATTCATGGAAATTGATAAGAAACCAAACCGAAGACGTGAATGAGGATGATAATGATACTAATGATAGTATCATGATTGTTGAAGGTGAAGAACAGGATGGAAATAATGATGGCAAAGCAGAAAAAAATGGTAAGATGAATTAGCCTAGTTCATTTAATATTTGTTGTTTTCTTGATAGGATTCATGCATATGATAGTTTGATCACAGTATATCATCCTCTACTAGGGGATAATATACTGTGGTTTGATCATTATTCATATACCTATAGGTACTTAATGATCATTAATTTCAGAGTGGTCAGAAGAAGCTGTCCTTCTATTTTTGGACATATATAGAACAAATGAGGCAAATTTCAAGAAGTCTAATAGCGTTTTCCACTCGGCTTTACAGTGCAGCACTGACACCGCTTCAGTTTTGTTCTGACACCCCACTGGTTTTTTAAAAATGCATGTCCAGTGGAACACATTCAAAAACCCTAAAAGAAACCAAACATTCAACACTCCCAACAGCTGATTCAAAAATTCAAAATTTTGAAATTTACTTAATTTACTTTGTTGACCTTTCAAGGGACTTTAGACATAAAAAATGTGTAGTTTCAAAATAAATGATCAAATTATTGATATTGAAAAAGATTTTATAGAAAGTGAACTGGAGGAGATCTCCTTGAGAGGTAATGATACAGTGATAAATAACTGCAATTATTCATTATGTTTATTTAATTTTCTTGCAGATGACAACAACTATGCCCTAGAGTATATCTTTGCTCTCATAAACAATGGGTTCATTTCTCTGGACAACCCATTAAATTCCATTCAACGGATTGAAAATGATGGGACATATACTGTTATTTATCCAAATGTTACTCCTTTGGATACTGAGCAGACTGATACTAATGAGAATGAACAGCCTACTCCTGAAGTTCAGGATAAAAAACGGTGTGAATGGGGGGATGAGGAAACTTTTCTCATGTTAGATAGGTATGAAACATATATGAAAATGGTGGGACCAATGAAGAAATTCAAAAACAAAAAACGTATGTGGGAGGAAATCTGTAAAGAAATCAAGTCATCAACAGGCAAAGATTTTACTCCTCAACAGACTGAAAATCGATATAAAACCTTATTAAAAAGAAAGAAAGATTCAATAGACAACAATAGACAAACTGGGCGAGAACCAGTTGAGATACCCTTTGAAGAAGAGTTGAACAGAATAAGTTCTCAAGATGACAGCATAAAGCCTGAAGTATTGAGAAGTCTGAATAATGTTACCATACTCAAAGAAAAACCAACTAGGCAGAATTCCCAGAGGTATAATGAATCTGAACTGCCACAGAATAATTTTGATACTACAGTTCCATCAACATCCTCCCTAACCCAAAGTAGCAAAAAGAACAGAAAGCGAAGTATTCAGGATGTGCTCATAGAATTACACAAAGAAAAAGAAGAAAACAGAGAAAGGCGGCATAGAGAAAAACTTGCTGCTCTGAAAGAATTATTTGAGAAATCAAAAGAAAAATAAGTGGATGCACCCATATAAAATATTGGGTATTTCAGATCCTCAAAATTGTTTTTCCCAAGTTCATTCTCATTTTTGTTTTTATTGTTTTGTGATATAAATATGTAAGATTCATTTGTTTTTGTTGAAATTGAAAATTTTTATTTGTTCAGGTTATCTGATTACTGATAATGGTAAGGCAGATATTTTAATATTCATAAACATTTTTCAATTGGTAGTTATTTAATACAAAATATATATTGATAGTTCATAAATGTTCACATTTAATCCATATAAGAAAATCCCATCCTGATGAAATCCCTCTTGGCTTCCCCTTCTGCTTTCAATCTGTACTGGTGATCTGCTTCTCCTTCAAGGTTATTGGGTCCTTCTACTCCAATATCTTCTTCTGGTAAAAAATCATTTCTTTCTATACAGAAGTTATGCAGAACACACATTGATAGAATGAACTTGCTGGCTTTATCAACGTCATGGAAATCCAAGGACTGTAATTGTCTGAATCGACTTTTCAGGATTCCAAATGTGTTTTCTATTTTCACCCTTGTTGCATTATGTTTCTTATTATAGTTGATCTGGCTCTCAGTTAGATGTCCATTGTCTTGATAAGAAACGAGAAGCCATGGCCTGATGGAATATGCTCCATCACCAAGAATGTGATATTTTTTACCACAAATATCTGGAAGCCTTTCATTGATATCTGATAATTTCAAAACTCTAGCATCATGAATTTTTCCTGGTATGCCAGTGAAAACATCTAAAAATCTGTATTTTGAGTCACATATCCCTTGCAGGGTTAATGACACCAAGTCATGTCTATTGGTATAAGTAGATTTGATTTTGTGTGCTGGTTTCCGGAGATTAATATAGGATCCATCTATGCATCCAAGCACATTAGGAAAACCTGAAAGCTAATACATTGTGAATTGTGATTAGTGATTTTTATCACCACTTGATGTACCTCTCACTAAAAATATAACTATGGAAGTATATAAAATATACCTGTTCAAATTCATTAGCTACAAGTTCTTTTTGCATATCATTGCTGGGCATCTTTATAATGGTAGGTCCTAATTCTAATAAGAAGTCCATAATTCTAATAATCTGTCTGAATAGTGTAGTAGTACCTATGTTGAATCTTTCAGCAACATCTCTCAAACAAACTTTATTGGAACTTAACCTGGAGATTAAGTTAAAATAATATTCATCTATAATAATCCTAATTGAATAATCTTTTACCATAAAAAAGATAATATTTGGATTTCAGGTGAAATTGGGATACTGCCTCCATGAGATGAATCTGTGGGGCAAAATGTTGATTGCTGGAAGATTCCTATTAAACTGTCCACAGTTGATTTTTCCAACCTGAATGCCTTCTTGAACTGAAAAATACACAATGACAATCATCTAGAGGCTATAGGTATTGGTATGTGTATTAGCTAGTACCTGTTTATCATTCATTTCTTGAACAACATCCTGAACATAATTTTCAATTTTTGGAATAGCAGTTTTATCGATCTGCAGAAGTTGGAACTCATCCTCACTACTACTACTACTGGAAGATAGTAATTGTAATAACAAATCACATTTCCTTTGGTCATTCATTTCTAAACCACGACTGTGGTCTGATCTATATAGATCAGTAAGTGGTATGCTCGTATTCTGCCCCGAGCCACGAGTATCGTACTTGGTACTACTCAAAGCTTTGCTTCAAATAAAAAAAATCATAAAATATAAATAAAACGTGAATAACATAACCCCACAAAACAAACAAAAATAAATGCACTACCACTCCACGACCTACAAGGGACGGTGGAGAAAATATCGCACTGCGTGCAAATTCATTGAACTGGTTGTTCCAGTGGAACATGTAACGCTGAATAAAATTGACCTGAAAATGCCCAGTGGAACAAGTAATTGCACTCAAACTGTACTCAGTGCGCACCGAAAAGCCGAGTGGAAAACGCTATAAGAGACACAATAAAATTTGGCAAGAAATTGCAAATGAAATTAATGTTCATAATGAATCATATCATTATTCAGGGTTACAATGTTCTACCAAAATGTCAGGTTTGAAAAGGACATTCAAGAATATGAAAGATCAGAATAAGAAATCTGGGAATCATAGGTCAACTTGGGCCTTTTACTCCGTAAGTATACTTACTCAAATCATTCATTCCACATATTATACTATAATAAGTGCTTGGAAATACATTTTCTTCTTTATTGTGTATTTAAGATTATGGACTCATTATTTGGAGCAAAAGCATTCATGGAGCCACAAGCTATTGCAAGTAGCGCAGGTCCCTCAAAGCCATCTTCAGCATGTGAAGTTTCCTCATGCCCTGATAGTGCTGCTGATGCCTGTGCTTCTAGTGGTATGTATTCATAATTCATCAAAATTCATCAAAATTAGCAGTGAAATTATTAAAAAAATAATGATTTGGTCAGTTTTTAACTGAAGATTTCCATATAGTACAAAACTTTTTTCATGATAATTCCACTTGAAAACGAAATTTGGCAAGTCAATGCTGGCACATCTTATGATTTCAGTCATATATTTCAAATGTACTTTGATGCTGAAATGAATAAGTGACTTCTTATGTTCAAACCAAAGAATGGATGAGTTCTGTTTCTAAAAGTTGGATTTAAAAAGTGTATAGTAGCTGTTTTTACATCAGTCATAAATTCATGGAAGTGTTTTTCATACAGGTGGTGTAGGAATTAGAAAAAGAAAAGTGGAGCTTGTTTTGGAAAGTTTCATTGAACATGTCAAAACTGAAAGTGAAACTAGAACACGTAAAATGGAAGAATATCAAAAAAAGAGAGATGAGGAGAGAAGACAAAGGGAAAAAGAGAAAAATGAGTTGAAAGAAAGGATGCACAAAGAAAACCTGCATTTCAAGAATGCATTGTTATCTGTTTTACAAAAACAAATACAGAAATAATTCAATTTTCATATGCTCAAGTTGTATTTTCCTAATTAGAACAATGAAGTTATATTTTAAGTTTCTATGTTACCATTCCATGACATAATTTTAGTTTTTTAAAATGTTGGTGATTAAAACAATGTTCTGATCTTGTCGTTTTTATACAGTGTGTTCACATGAGGTCCACAATTATAAATTTTTCTACCAGAAAGATCAACAAAGAAACAACAACAACAATTAGTAAAATATTTTTATTTCTACAAAATAGAGAATTTTGGATTTTACTACTTTGAAATTCATCAAAGAAATGAATTGATTTTTTTTAATGATTGTGAACCTGAACACTAAATCAAGTGTTTTCATGCTGAGGTAATAAATTGTGTGAAATTTGAACATTGCCTAAAAATTTTATTGACAATCTTGAGAAAGGTCAAGCAAATTAAAAAAAATCAGTTCCTCATTCTTAGTTCATTCATAATACTATTCCTCTTTCCATGTCCTACATTATTCACTAGATGATGTGGGTGCACTACATCCTGCTCTTGTTCTCCAGGCACAAATACATACTCAATTAAATCATTCTTTAAAATACAGACATTATGCAAAACACAACAAGCAATTATGAACTCAGGAATCTTCCTTATGTCCCAGAGTGGCAAACAGTCTAATAAAATTCTGAACCTCCCTTTCAAAAGTGCAAAGGCATGTTCTATTGTCACTCTTGTTGCAGATAAGCAGTAATTAAAATTTTTCTGCCTTTGTGATAAATGTCCATTATTTCGGAAGGATACCATGCAGTGTGTATGCAGGGAATATGCTGCATCTCCTAAAAGGTGAGAATTATTTGGAAAATAGTTCTGTGGCTGATTCATGAAATCTGCTACAGGAGAGTTTCTGAATACCCGTGCATCATGAACAGCTCCAGGATATCCAACAAAACAGTGAGTGAACAAACGCCTGGAGTCACATACTGCTTGTAAATTGATTGAATAGAATCCTTTTCTGTTAATGTATGAGATAGGATCAACTTTTGGTTTACGTATTTTTATGTGACATCCATCTATAGCTCCAATGACGTTTGGGAATCCTGCTTTCTGTTCAAATACCTCCATAACAGAGTTCACTTGGTTCCCGGGCCACTTGATGATTTTTGGGGCAATGCAATGTAGAGCATAAGTCACTCGTCTCAGGGCTCTAAATGCTGTTGCCTTTCCTATTCCAAATTTGACACAAATTGACCTGTGTAAAATACAACACAGAATTACTTGTTGCTACATAGCACTAATATAATGCATTACCTATATGAATCTGGTGTAGCCATAAACCATAATGCCACAAACAACTGCTTCTTTGGTTCAATAGGTTGTCTTCCTCCAGGAAAGACAGTGTTTGCATTGAGGGATGGTCCAACTAATCTTAAAACATCCTCAAACGTTTCTGGAAACATTCTGTAGGGTTCAAAAATATATATTAACTATGGCTCCTTTGAAGATTTGATGATTTACCTAAAATGTTGCTTAAAAACTTGTTCATTGTACCCTGGAATTATTCGTTCCACATAGCACATGGTTTCTGTTTTGGGTTGCTCTCCTCTTGTTTCAGCAATCATTAAAACGGCGGAAATACACTCTTGTTCCTCTATATTCAAAATCATATCCAAGAACATATTATCATCCTCTGCAGAACTATTGCTTGAGGATGATTGAGAATCAGTACTATCGTCTTCCCAAAATTCACTAGCAATTGTGAACAATAGCGAATTTCTATTAACAGTATTCATTTCATATGAATTGATGACAAATTTCTAGCGGTTAATAATAATTATTGCGTACATAAATAAAATTGAGCCGCTTCTTTCTTTCCGTCAACTGAAAAGCACAAATGCACATTAATTTTAAAATTTTTCAAATAGTCAACACCTGTCAATAGTGTCAATACACTGTCACTGCATAGTAGAAATCGTTCCGTTTCCAATTTGATACACGATACAAAAAATGACCGGTGAGGAAACGGACCGCTTATTTTTCAGTGCAGTAGCGATGCGATTAATGCAAGAAACGGAACACACCTATAATGACATTGCACTGTAAACAATCCTCAAAGCCTGATGGAAGAAGTTATATTGTTGAAGATAGGCCATTGATAGTTGTATCTACTATGAAATCCACAGTAATGTCAGGATGCCTTCAGTGTTGAATTATTTCTTGGTTTAGACTCATTAGAGCTGGTTGCTGTTGATTCTTATTGTATGTATCAATTGCACATGAATCTGATGGCTATAAATATTCAGCACAAAATAGTCGAATCGAATAGGTTAACACATTGTTTAGGGATGGTTTTCTGTTGAAAAACTCCACTTCTGGTATCACCATTTGTGGTCTGTAGGATCCTTTTGCTTGAATAGAGGTATGATGGTGAATATATCAGCTTCTGACGTTGATTGATATATTGAGCGTGAGCGTAATATATCAATCAACGCTTCTGATGATAGTGGATATGCTCGTGATTTTTGATATCCCATAAAGCTGTCCCCCAGAAATGCACTGGTTTGAAGAAAGCGACTATTTGGTCCATGATCCAGTCAGTAGGTAATAGTTATTTTCCTCACATCACGATGAATCAGTATGATCCAACAAAAAATATTATGATTTCAGTGAAAAGTTCAACAATAAACACAAATAACACGATGAAATATCTAGAAGAAAATGTATGCAAATCTCGATGAATTTTGTGAACAAACAACACACTCTTTGCCGCCATCTTGTATAAAAGCAGCGCCCCCAACGGTCGATCACCTTGCCAATAGAGTATGGTGTGCGACCACGCATCTTTGTGGACGTCACTGCGAGTAAAGCTTGTTCCACATAACAGCAATAGCAGTGGCAGTGGCTCCGCCCCTTTCGACGCTGCTGTGTGAATAGCACAGGAGATTTTGATTTTAGCAGTGGGATATTTGCAATGTCAATTGTCATGTTTAGAAAATATAATTTCCAAATATTTGTTTGCTAAAAGCAAGTGAAAGATTGTCTTATCCGTGGTATTATTCTTATATCAGGTTATCGAGATGAACAAAGTTGTAGATAAAGAAGAAATAATTAGGCTCTTACTTCTATACTGGTGGAAGGAGAAAAAATCCTTCAACAAACGGTGAGCTTTGATATCGAGACATAAGCAATGATTAATAAATTAACTTAAATTTTAGAAGGGTCGTTACTCGAAAACTGTGGGTGAGATCAATATTCACTGAAGCATCAAGAAATACTTCAGGAGCTCAAAATAATTTAATTAGGGAAATGAGGCTCTCTGATAGCAAAAAATATTTCAATTCTTGCAGAATGTCAGCAGAGGCCTTTGATAAACTTTAGTTGCACCTGAAATAACCAAAATTTACTATCATCGCAAGCCACTATCAGCTAGCCTGCGATTACACTTATGTTTGAGGTAGCTAATTAATCGATAATCATTTTCATTACATTTGCATTGAGAGGTAATACATTTTTTTTAGGTATTCATAGCTTCTCGTGACTCCATGGTATCAATTTCATACTTGTTCCGTGTTGGTGTGAGTACAGTATCTAGAGAGTTGTGATGCAATATGGAAGATCTTAAAAGGCATTGTTTTTTGCCAAAATCCATCTGAGCCATTCTGGAAGAGAATTGCTCTGAATTTTTTACAAGAATGGCAATTTCCCCATTCCATTGGTGCTATTGATGGTAAACATGTAGTTGTACAGGTGAGTTGAAACTTTTTAATCAATCCTTTAATAGTTATACAGACTTTGTTTTCTATCACAGGCACCACCAAACTCTGGTTCAACTTATTTCAACTATAAAAAACTCATTCTATTATAGTCTTAGCAATTTGTGATGCATATTACAACTTCACCCACTTTGAATGTGGTTGTGAGGGTCGTAACAGTGATGGAGGAATTTTCAGAAAATCTGTGATAGGACAAAGACTTGAAAATAATACAATCAATATTCCTCCTATAACAGAGGCTTCTAGTCAAGGCAGACAGTTATCATATGTACTGGTAGAAGATGAAGCATTTCCTTTAAGCTAGTACATGATGCGCCCTTACCCTGGAAATGAGTTGACAATTGAACAACAAGTTCATAATTATCGCCTGAGTAGGTGTAGGAGAGCAATTGAAAACACATTTGGCATATGGGTTTCCAGGTGGAGAATTTTTCGCAAGCCAATAATTGCTCACCCCAATACTGTGAATAGTATTATCAAGGCAACAGTGTGTTTGCATAATTATATAAGAAGTGAAGAAGTGAAAAGTGGATCCTGTTGTTATGCTCCACCTGCTTTAATTGATAATGAATCACTTGATGGGACATTAAGACCAGGGGATTGGAGAAACACTGTTTCCACAGGATTGAAAAGTATAAAAACTATTGGTACACGAAATTATACTGGAGTTGCAGCAGCTTACAGAAGAGAATTCACAGATTACTTCATGGAGGAAGGAATAGTTGAGTGGCAGTGGAAAAGTATAAATAAATAACTACTTGAAAATGTTTCTTTATAAATTCAGCAATAACACTTGGAACAGTGGAAAAGTATAAATAAATAACTACTTGAAAATGTTTCTTCATAAATTCAGCAATAACACTCATATAATGATTAAACCCTCTAATGTCCCTGTAATGTAAGATATTGGATTATTATAGTATAAGCATTCATGAGTTCCAAGATGTTTCAGAAATATATACCCATTAGTTCTGCTAGCAAAAGTTCAGAATTGTACTCTTAGAATGAACAAGTCTATGTTGAAAATATGCAAACCAAACTGTGGAATAAGGGTAAAATTGTGAAAATACTATTGTACATACTTGATACTTATGGAAACAGATGATACTGTGAAATTTGTACATGCTGACAATATTCGCTCCATTAATATCACCCAAGTCGACACACAAAAACGTGAATCTGTTAAAATTGTGAATGTGCCCTTATTTGAAAATGATAAAAATAATGTCGATAACCCGGGCAATCCAGTAGAACCACCTGTAAATGCTGGTAACAGAGAAAATGTAACACCCAATAGTTCTACCCCTGTTAGTGTTAAGTTACCTGAAATGGTGTTACCCCCATCTGATAATGTTCCATTACCCTCATCCAGGGCAAGTACAAGCAGATTGAATACCCCGTCAGTCATAAGAACTAGATTGGGTAGACAATCTAAACCCCCCACAAAATTAGATTTGTAATGCATAATGTCTCATCTTTAGTTACAAGGGGAGAAATGTAATGTAAGGTATTGGATTATTATAGTATAAGCATTCATGAGTTCCAAGGTTGTTCTCAAGTTGGTTCTGTGAATCTATGGATCCGTGGTTTGAAGTGCCGTTCGGTGTCTGGCCTAGAGAGGGGGGCGCCACATCAAAAAAGGACAGTCTTGTCTGGTCTGTCATGTAGTCGTAGTCGTTAAAATGTATTTTCGTATCAACCCTCTGTGTGGAATAAAAGTCAGTCGATTTATGGTTTAAATGTTTTATGTTAGTAAGGTGAGGTGGGGTAAGTGCGTTTTTGGGGCATGTGCGACTGTCGGTCATTAGTATCTAGCTAGCAGCAATACCGCTGCTGCCATCTGCCAGCGAATAGTTGAAGCCATTAGCATGTATTCGCACCAATTTCGGAATTTCTAAACGGTTCGGCGTTCATTTCAGACTATCTTGAGTTGAGACATAACGGTGTTGGCGTCGCAAGTTGGTAATTTGTTGAATTTCGAGTGTTATTGGTGGTATCACGAATAGGTGAGTATGAAAAATAGTTTTTTGTGTATGATTAGTGTTAGTTCACGTACCAGCTATACGTTTTTTCACTAGAAATGATTGCTGTATTTTTTAGAGGTTAAGTCCATGTTGCCCCAGGAAAATAACAAGCTGGGGCATGTGCAACCTATAAGAACAATCAAAGTGCGTCATAGATCGCACTTACCCCAGCATTCATTATCAATTGATATCCTGAGTAGTTTCTTTCATTTTCCAGATGCAGTATGGTGAGAAACTATAAACGGAAATCAAACCGTGCGGCATATTCGAAAGAAAACTTGACCAATGCACTTAATGAAGTACAATCAGGTACATTATCCACATACAGAGCCTCTAAAATATATAATATCCCCAAAACAACTTTGAGAGATCATCTGAAAGGACGTCGTGGTAAAAAGTCATCTACCCTTGGACGACCGACTGCCCTACCATCGAATGTAGAGAATAAAATAGTCGACGGTTTAATCTATATGGAAAAACATGGTTTTGGACTTTCGCGTAAAGAAGTTTTGTTATTAGTGGGCGAATATGTACGTGCTAACAACCTTGAAACTCCTTTCGTAAATGGAGTCCCTTCCGAAGAATGGTTTATTTTATTCAAGAAACGCCATAACCTATCGCTTAAAAAACCACAAAGTGTCGAGTATAGCAGAAAAAAAGCAACTGATCCATTCATTATGAGTGACTATTTCAAGATATTGAAAGATACTTTCATTAAACTGGATTTAGAAAACAAGCCAGATCGAATTTGGAACCTAGACGAAACATCATTCTGCATAGACCCATCGAAGACAAAGGTTGTGGGAGTCAAAGGGCAACCATCTACAAGAACAACAAGTACATCAGGCAGAGATAATATATCTGTCTTGATGGCTTGTAATGCAGCTGGAGGTAAAGCCCCCTCCCCTCTGATTATATTCAAGGCAAAAAACATGTGGGACCAATGGCAGGCACCAGAAGGTTCTGGCTTCCCAGAAACCTCTTATGCATGCACAGATAATGGTTGGATGCAGTCCGATGTGTTTGCGAAATATTTCGAACGGGTATTCTTAAAGCACATTGGTAGTGAGAGACCCACATTACTGATATTCGACGGCCATAGTACTCATCTCAGTCTCAATGTCCTAGAAATGGCAAAAAAAGAACAAGTTGAAATAATCAAGTTGCCACCCCATTCTAGCCACCTCCTTCAACCGTTAGACCTTTCGGTTTTCAAACCGTTGAAAACATATTGGGATCAAGCTCTAGTGAAGTGGCAGAGACAACATATTGGGAAAAAGCTCCCAAAAAGTGAATTTTCCAAGATAGTAGGGAAATTATGGCTCGAAACCAAAATTGAAACCATTTGTAATGGATTCAAGAAGGGAGGAATCTATTTATTCAACGATAAAATTATCCCAAATGAAAAATATGATCCCATTTTACTACAGAAATGGCAATCACTGAATTTGCCAGAACATGCTGACAATGGATCAAATCAGCAAGATCAGACGCTTCCAGATCCCACTACAAGCATTAGCATTAGCTCTGCTAGTGCTCAGGTACTCCCACAGTCTACTGCATGTACCAGTTCAGATGTTCATCAGGCACGTTCAGAGCCTACTGTAGGCACCAACTCAGAAAAAGTTCGTTTTGAAGAGCTACTTTTATCCACAATCAAACTAAGTCAATCTGAAGCACCTAAGAAGAAAAGGAAAGTGGCCACTGGTGCAGAAGTCGTGACAGGGGAAGAAGTTTTACGGCGCATGAAAGAAGGAGAAATGGCTAAATCTACAGTGAAAAAAGTTAAGAAAAATAAAAGAATCAGAAAAGAACCGAGTATAGATGACATGATATCCGAAGAGAGTGATCTGAATTGAGTTTGCACGATAGCGAAGACGATATCAACGAATCATTACTTACTATGGTTGGAAGAGAGCAAGATGATGAAGCTGATATGGATGAATTCAATACCGATGCAATTGACATGGTGATACTCAGCTGGGTGCTTGTCAGGTTCCCAACAAAAAAAAACTATCAGGCATTTTGTTGGACAAATAATTGAGATGATAGAAAATGAACCAGTGGTCAAATTCGCCAGAAAAATTATTAAAGTAAAGAAAAACAGTATTTGTCTTCCCAGATATCGAAGACTCTAGTTCAATATCTGAAGAAAATATCATTCGAGTTCTACCCACCCCATTATATGGACGCCGAGGAGAAATAGAATTTCCAGTTGATTTCTCAAACTATAATGTTCAATAGAATAAGTAACTTTGATATGTTTCTGAGAATTTTCATTCATTTTAGATTGTAAATTTCATTATTTTATTGAAAAATAAGGTGAATATTTGTTTTCCTAGAGATTCAATGATACATTATATTTGAAAACTACTGTAACTTCCTCAATATTGAAGATATTTCAACCTGTAAAAAAGCATTTTGAAGCTAATCACATGATAAAAACGATCTTACCCCCTATGGATGAACGTGTATTCAAATGTTCATATGGTTCATGAAAACGCACTTCCCCCATGTAATGAGGCAAGTGCGACCCAATGTCACTAAAATAAAAATGTATACAGCATGGGCGTATCTCTGTGAAAATAAGACCTGACATTTCCAGTATATATTACTAAGGGTTTCATGGTACTATCCCTATGATTTCGCAGTCATTGAAAAAAAATGGATTTTTCACATAGATGATATATAAACTTCACGAATTTTGGGTCGCTGTTACCTCACTTCACCTTACACTACAGTCCCTAAGTTGATTCATTCAAATACTAAACAAAATCCAGGAATAACATCATTTCTCCAACAATAAATCTTCAAATAAGAAACAAAATTATTTTATTCTGAGATCTAAAAGCTGCTAAAAGCAATAAAAACTGTTGAATTCAGCATCATGCAGTTGCTGTAAAAAATTGATTTCAAGCTTGCTTCTAGTCTCAGCTAGCAATCTTCTCAAACCACTTGATAGTCTCAATGCAAAATGATCCACTTCATCCAAATTGGATTTGTTGATATTATCAATGGCTTTGAGAAATCTGTCATCATTCTCTTCATTATTGCTTCTTTTTTTTGATGATAGAATTGATTGGGGTATGCTGGTAGGGGTTGTAGGATCTGGTGGGATACTAGATGTTGTTTCCTGAGTTTCAGCTGCCAGGTCAACAAAATCCATCTGTTTATAATATTTCCAAGTATGATCTGATGTTGCACCAGAGCCTGATGGCTGCTTCTTTTCCTTCAGTCTCAAGTATCGAACTCTCAATGCTTTTCATTTCTTTGGAAGTTCTTGTAGTGTAATGCAGCCTCCCATAGCTTCATATATATCTTTCGAAAGCATGTCTTTTATTGTTTTTGAACGTTCTGCCAATGGAAATTGGAAACTGTACAATGGAGGATGCTGCTCCACCAGTGAAATCAGCTGCTCCATTATGTAAACTGTATGTTCCTCAACTGTTTCACTTATATCATCATTCTCCAGAGACTTTTCAACAAATACATCTTGAGAATCATGTTCTCTATCGAATCCATGTTCTTCTAATTCTCCATTTCTAATGAATTCAAGAAAGTACTAAATTACAAATTCTCCCAGATAGCACACAATCGCTTAAGGGTCATCCTCAATGTGTCGCGAAACGCCTAGAGAGGACATTATATTTTCTACAACTTTAGAAAATCATCAGGCGCAGATTTAGCGCCGTAATTATCCTAGAAAAGTTCTTTCAGTGACAGATGGAGGCTGCAGCGGATTTCGTGCCTACGGATGTCTTCAGATGACATTCCATGAAATAACGTGTCGACGAAGCCAAAAGGAAGAAGAAGAAGAAGAAGAAGAAGAACTAGAAATTAGGCATTCCAGAACACGTGACTTTTGACAAATTTCTAATGGCCGCCTGTAGGCACACAAGTATTTTTTGTTGATTTACGTAGCAGCAGTATAATCTTTGGTAGATATATCAAATAATAATAATGGTTGTTTTAAATAAAAGTGGATATTTATTATCCTTGGACCGCTATAACAAAGATATTGCGACACGAAAGTATGTGTGCCTACCGTCGGCCATATTGATTTAGATGGTTTGACAGCATCTTGGATAGGTCAATACAAGAAGTGAGGTTATGATGTCTCATGATAATATTCAGAGTTGTTAAATGTGGCACAATTGTGCCAAAAGTGGCACTTTTACCAACTACGGACTGCGGTTTTCTGTGGATTTATGTTTTATGCTCCTAGTACTGTGTGTAGTATCCTTCAGTACTATGGTCTGATCGATGGCCATAGAACTCATAGTCATAAGAGACAAAAGTTCTAAACTGTCTCACTGTCTGTGGTTGTGGCACAGGGCACAGAACAGAATACATTGACATTGGGACTCTGTTTGAAGTTGAAGTTTATGTGGGGTTAAGGTTAAAAAACTGCAGAAATGGATAAGTATGCTGAATTCTGATTTATGGGATGTTTGTAGTTTAATATTATTTATATTAGTTCCTCATATTTTCCAGATTTGTTTTCAAAATTATTACTGAACAACATAATAAAAATACCCAGTCAGATCCAGTCCCATCTACTTCTAAGGTAGCTGAGCCTGAGCCAATAGCGATAATAGAGGTAGATGAGTACTTTGAGAAGGAGAACAAAAATAAAAACTTGGAACCAAGTGAAAAAACAGAGAACTCTTCACGTGCTAAAAAAAGAAAGTATATGCCCAAAATGGAGAGAATATCTAAAGACTTTCCATGGATTGATACATCAGCACAATATTTATTTTGCAAGGTGTGTAATCAAAAAATCAATGGGTCCACATTCCATTTAGAAAGACACCAGGAGACAACTTTACATAAAAAAAATATGAAGGCAGCTAGAAAGACACCACAAATTGATAAAGTTTTCATGGATTCCGTAACTCAAAAAAAAAAACATTATTCAATAAGAGAAGCTGAATTGAGACTGTGTTGTTATATTTGTGAACATAGTTTACCTATGTTGTTACTCGATACTTTAACAATATTCAACAGTTCCATATATCCAGATTCGGAAATTGCTAAAGGTGTGTGTCTCAAGAGGCAAAAGGCCACAAAATTAATTGTGGGGGTATTGGCTATTTCATGGAAGAGACCATTGCTGACATCAAAGAAAACTATATTTCTCAATTATTATTGATGAAACCACTGATATAGCAAGTAAAAGAATCTATGGTGGTAATAGTTCGCTATCGGAAGGAAGGAAAAGTGACTGATAGATTTCAAGATTTAGAAGTTCACTCTGCCACTGGGGATACTATCAAATCAATAATGGATAGAAATGGCATTCCATATGGAAAAATTATTGGTTTTGCAGCAGACAATGCCAGTACTATGATGGGAGTGTGGCAAGGTGTCCAAGCAAGATTGAGAGAATTAGTTCCAAATATATATGGACGAGGTTGCACATGCCAATCATTGCACCTTTGTTCTTCAGCTGCTGCCCAGAAATTGCCCAAATCAGTTGAACAGTTTGCTAGGGATATATACAGTTACTTCTCTCATAGTAGTAAGAGAATAGCTCATCTACAAGAATGCCAGATCTTCTCCAATGAAAAACCCCACAAAATGCTGTATCCAAGCCAAACTCGGTGGCTCTCATTGAAGGTATTGGTTCATATTGTGAATTGTGATAATGGTACTCTTTCAATGATAATCCCTCGGATAATCCATTATATTGTATAACATTATTTTTAGGCTGTTGTTGAAAGAATCTTGGAACATTGGAATTCTTTAAGGTTATTCTTCCAAAGAGAAGCTCTTGAGGATAATTTACCCAGTGCCAGAGCTATTTTGAATGCTCTCAATAACCAAGAATATAAGATATACTTCTTGTTCTTATCTTATGTGTTGGAACTGATTACAAAAGTTAATATAGAGCTATACAGTCAGAAACCCCAAAACTACCAATTTTTTTGAACCGAATAACTACTTTATATAAAACTATATTGAAATGTTTTATCAAAAAAACTCTCATACAAAAATTAGAGACTGAATATATAGATGTGAACAATCCCAGTAATTATGTTTCACTTGAAAATGTTTATGTTGGTGCCAAACCAGATGCCCTGATCAAATCTGGAAATCTCAATCTTTCACTACCAGTTTCAAATGATTTCAGGCAGAGGGCATTGGATTTTTATGTTGAATTCTGCAATCAGGTGGAGCAAAGATTTAAATTCAATGATCCTCATCTCAAATATGCATCTAATTTTACACCTGATGTTGCTTTATCTGGAGATGTGATGTCAATTGCTGACTTCATAAACCTTTTTCCAAATATTCGCAGCTGTTGGGAGAAATTACTTTAACAGGCTGTGATAAAACAAAGAAGACTGATATAAATGAATTTTGGCAAAATGTTTCATCAATGAAAAATTCATTAGGTGAACCATTGTTTGAAAATCTCATGGTAATTGTTCAATTAGTCATTATAGGACTTAATAGGGGTTCTTTTAATCGTACTCCAGTATCGGTTTAACTCTTTAATCAGTGCACAAAAGCTATCTACTACAGGAGTGAAAAGTATCGACCACAGACATTGGCGGCCATCATCAAGAGACTCCCCTACAGCGTTGCCGCTGTTAGTTACATACTCTGATATATCCATAAGTTACATTTAATAACAGAACATCCTCCCCTTAGAGGAAAACAATAAACGATACATTTTTAATTGAGTATGTAATCTTTTAAATAGGCTGGTTTCTTAAGGTCTCTAACTGGTCGTCTATTAACGATAGGAGATTCACGTATAAAGGAACGAATAGGTGAACCTAAACTTTCATCACTAGCCCTATCATTAGTGAAATTTTCCACACTTGAGTCAGGAGTTACATTTCCGGAACACTCTTCTTGCAAATCACCATTTTCAGAATTGCTACAACTAGGATGTCCCGGATTTTTCACACTCGTTTGTACATTTGCATTGTTTGTAGGTGGTAATGTTGGAGTAACATTTAACTGCGTAAGGTGCAGGAATGAGATTCCACCTATTTCTACGATAATTACCCTGACTAGTTTCGATCATATAAGATCTGGGCTCGTCTAGATTTGCAATTACTTTTCCATATGTTCGTAAATCTGTTACCCAAACACTCTCCCCTACCGAAAGTTTGGACAATTCTCTAGTTCTATGTCTAACATCGTATCTTTTTGCCAACTTCTCCTTTGCCTCGTTTTGAGAAAGTGAAATGTCATCAGTATTTACATGTTTATTCAAAACACTAGGTAAAACTGGCAAATGAGACCTTAGCTTGCGATTCATTAGAAGTTCAGATGGACTTAGTCCACATTCAAGGGGTGTAGTACGGTAAGCTAGCAATGCTAAATTAACATTTTTGTTTTTCTTGAGAATCTGTTTAGCCACCTTAACAGCTGCTTCTATGCATCCGTTGGATTGTGAATAATAGGGACTGCTAGTAACGTGGTTGAAATCGTACTTTCTCGCAAATTCCTTGAATGAGGACTGAAATTGTGGCCCATTATCGGAACGGACTACTTCAGGTATACCATAGCGACTGAACAATTGCTCCAGCTTGCCAATGATAATGGTTTCTGTCATTTTATTTAGCTGGAAAATTTCAAAAAATTTTGAGAAATAGCCAGTGACTATGAGATACCAAGAATCATGTTTGAATAAATCGATGGCAATTTTTTGCCATGGGCGGTCTGGAAATTTTTCTTTCAAAAAAGGTTCTTTTGGGTTAGTCCTGTGTTCCACACATTCCGGACAATTTTTAACTAGGTTATCAATCTGTGTGGAAAGCCCCAACCACCACACGGAGGCTTTTGCACGCGCCCTCATTTTACAACCCCTTGATGCCCTAAATGGATGAATTCAAGACATCTCATCTGTAAAACTGGCGGAATTATTATTCGCGAATTCCTTATCAAAAAACCTTCTTGAAAAGATATCTCAAACCGATATGAATAATAAGGTAAAATTACTTCATCCAGTTTATATTTTACTGGCCATTCTGTTAGTGAGTACTCTTTAAGCTTTTCACATACAGGATCGCGAGCTTGTTCACGTTTAATTTCCTCTAGAAAAGACGATTTTATTTGTACTGACTGAATAATCAACTTAACGTGAGCTTCAGCTTCTGAAGCGAGTTCATTATCTTCTGGCTTTGGTAGACTTTTTGAAAAGTTTCTCGACAGAGCATCCGCTACGATTAGTTCTTTACCGGGAACATAATGTACTTCATAATTATAGCGCATCAACCTAATCCTGAACCGTTGAAGCCGAGGTGTTAGCTCGTCTATTGGTTCAGATTGTAAAATTTGCACTAAGGGTTTATGATCGGTTTCTAATATAATAGAAATACCAGTAACGTATTCTTTAAAATGATCAGCAGACCATGCTAGGGCAAGAGCCTCACGTTCAATTTGCGCGTAGCGATTTTCTGTCTCAGAAAGTAACCTAGAAGCGTATGCAACAATTTCTTTCTGACCATTTTCTGAAATTTGATACAAACACGTACCTATACCGAATGAAGAAGCATCGGATGAAATAACAATCTTTTTATTTGTGTCAAAGTATGCTAAGCATGGACTTTTTTGTAAAAGAATTTTGATTTTTGTGAATGCCTCTTCTTGAGCTACATCCCAACTGAATTGCACATGCTTTTTCAATAAGGAAGTCAAAGGCTCTAAAACTTGAGATCTATTAGGTAGGAATCGACTTGAAAAATTTATTAAACCTAGAAACTGCATAAGCTCATTTTTATTTGTCGGCTCAGGAAAGTCCTTTATTGCTATTATTCTTTGAGGATCAACTGAAATACCTTTATTTGATATAGAGTGACCTAAAAATTGTAAAGTCTGTACTCCGAACAAACATTTCTCTTTGTTCAACGTTATGCCTTCTTCTCTAATTCTATCAAGAACTTGGTTTAATTTTTTGTTGTGCTGCTCAAGTGTTGGCGCATGAATAAGAATGTCATCGATATGACTGATCACACCATCTATCCCAGAAAGTATTTTATTCAATAGAATAGAAAAATATTCGGGTGCACAAGTTATTCCAAATGGAACTCTTTTGAAATAAAATCTTCCGAATGGGGTGATGAACGTGGTTAGAAGTTGTGACTCTTTGCTAAGTCTGATTTGATAAAATCCAGAATTTGTATCAAGTTTAGAGAAATAATTAGACCCTTGTACCCGAGCTAAAATTGTTTCTACTTTTCCTATGGGAAAGTAAGTTCGCAAAACTGCCTTGTTCAACTGAGTATAATCAACACATAGCCTAATTTTTGAATTTTTATTAACTACCACAATAGGGCTGACCCAAGGTGTATATTCATCAATAGGTTGTATAATGTTCAGTCTTTGAAGCCTTTCTATTTCTTGCTTCAGAGGATTCAATAAAGGTATTGGGACAACTCTTGGTACTGACTGCGCAAAAGGTTGTACACCATCTTTAATTTTGATAACCATTTCGGTCTTGAAAGTTCCTACATCATTGAATATTTCAGGATACTTTTCCAAAACTTTCTGCTCCAAACTACTATTTTCAAGAACATTAATGTTTTTTGGTCCAACACCATTTGCAAACTGGAGCAAGTTCAGTTCCAAGATAGCCGAACGACCTAAAATCGGTTTAGTTAGGTCTTTTATAATGAATAATTTGGTAGAGCAAATTTCATTATTTCTGATTAGTTGGACAGATAAAGTGCCTATGACATCTAGTTGTTTGCCAGACGGGCCTGTTATTTTGTTATTAGAAGGATTTAAATTTTTCAATACATTTACATTTATAGCATTACATGGAATACATGTGATATCTGCGCCTGAATCTACCAGAAATTCTATGCTTTTATTTAATTCTGGTACTAATAAACTAACAGTCCACTCTTTAGTGTTAATGTGATATATGTTTGAATTAATTGACCCTAGAAAATCAGAATTTTCTATATCTTCTGTTTCATCTGATTGTGAGTCTAATTGTACAGATCTGACCTTATTTGTACTCCTACAAACCACAGCCCAATGTCCCCGTTTTCTACACTTCTTACAGCTTGAATTTTTCGCTGGACAGTTATCTCTTGCATGGGGCTGTAGTCCACAAAACCAGCATTTTTTTCTGGCATTTTCATCTTGCTTTTCCATTTTCTTGAAATCCTGGGAAAAGTTGGTCTTCTTGGCAACGCCGCCTCGATGTTCACTCACTGGCATTGGAGATGAAGTGACTTTTGCAATTTGTCTTTGGCGGGTTTCTTCTAACAGTTCCTTACTCTGAGAAGCCTGAATCTCAGCTTGCTTCACCGTTGTAATACACTCTTCTAGTGTCAAATTAGGTTTGAGTTGTAGGCTGTTGCTGGTCTTAGTATCGACCGTGCCAACTACGATTCTATCTCGAATCAATTCGTTTTTGAGTTGGCCATATTCACAAGATTCTGCTAGTGTGTATAAACTTGTTATGAAACACTCTATGGATTCGCCAGGCCGTTGGACACGTGAATTAAATTTAAATCGCTCGAAAATGACATTTTTGCGAGGTATAAAGTGGTTTTCGAAAGAGGTCAACATACCTTGATATGTGGTTGGTTTCGTCGGAAACGTACCAAGTATGTCTTCGGATTCATCTCCCATTATGTATAACAGCAGGTCAATTTTCTCTTGCTCGGACTTTAGATTTTGTCCAGAAACATTCATGTACCTCTCGAACCTCTTTTTCCACTGTGTCCAAGAACCCGGTGCCGAAAAATTGAATTTTTCTGGTGGGCTTACGTTAACTGGGAAGCTAACGGTTAAAGGTGCATTTGTCACACTCGTATCTTGAGCCGTCGTAGTCATTTTTCACCTTGATTTTTCACAATTATTATTAATTTGTGATTACTTGAACCTCCTCGGCTCGTGTGTATTACGACAGACGAGATGCCGCAGCTATCTCCCTCGCACTTGCGACAAACGGCTGTCTCCCGCTTTCGGAGTCGATAGTCGATTAAATTCGAACGTTTTTGGGACCTCCGCGGCCCGGCACATAAACACGTCCGATTTCACTTTCGTTTACTCGTTTATTTACCGAAATACGACTCGTTCACTGTCACCATGTTCAATTAGTCATTATAGGACTTAATAGGGGTTCTTTTAATCGTACTCCAGTATCGGTTTAACTCTTTAATCAGTGCACAAAAGCTATCTACTACAGGAGTGAAAAGTATCGACCACAGACATTGGCGGCCATCATCAAGAGACTCCCCTACAGCGTTGCCGCTGTTAGTTACATACTCTGATATATCCATAAGTTACATTTAATAACAGAACAGTAATAGTCAAGTGTATTTTGTCTTTACCCCATCCTTCAGCTATAGCAGAGAGAGCTTTCTCACAACTGAATCTGACAAAAACATTCCTTCGCAATCGCCTTCTCATAAAGACATGTGCAGCAGTTCTTTTAATAAAAGATAAAATGAGAACTCTCTCAGGTGGAGCTAATGAATGGAGACCAGATAAAAAACTACTGAATTATAATGTTAGTACATTAGAAAAGAATGATACAGATGAGACTGATTGAAACTCTCTAGTCTCAATTTGTTTTATACATGATATTTTTATGTTTTTCTTCATTTGTTTTTGTTATGTTGGGTGTTCTCGTAATAAAATGCTTAAATAGAAATGTACTATTCACTTTTATTCCTTCATCAATTCAGATACAACCATCATGGATCATGCCATGCCATAGCCGTCCAGCACCCACCGCGCAGTCCCCTATCGATCTTTCGGAAATGCCTAACTCACTACTAACACCGCCAGGTGCGGTGTTGCCAGAGACGCTGGATACAATATGCTGACAACATCTCCTTCTTCAAGATAAAGAAAATATTTAACACATAAATTTTACATAACAAAGTCTTTGAGACGTGAAGGTATTTTTACAGACCTTTTTGGTCTAAGAGTTGTAATGATATTTTTAGGTCTTGGCAACTCTGGCGATATGGATTCATCATTATCAGTTTCAGATTCTAATGACTTTGGTAATAATGATATGTCGCTTTTACTGTCACAATATTCTTGCGAAACATTAGAATTAGGATTCGTCACTTCACTCTGACTACTGCCAGCAAGATTGTTATTCTTAACATTATTATAATTATTGGCATCTTTTGTTCGGAATGAGGAATAGAGACCAGTGCTGAAGGAAACTGATTTGGTTTTGTGTAATATGGAGCTGGTATTAAATGCCACCTATTATGTCTATTAATGTAACCCAAATTGGATTCAATTATATAAGAGCGAGGTTCTTCTGAGAATTCTATAATTTTCGCATATAATCTCAAATCAGTTACCCAGACATAATCTCCTACCTTCAAATCGGATAGGTTTCTTGCCTGATGTCTGCGATTAAATTGCTTGGCACTTTCATCCTTAGATCTACCCTCTTTTTCCTTCAAGGAACTTAAATCTACCTGACTATTCAACTGATTTGGCAAGATAGGAAGAAAAGATCTTATTTTTCTACTATACAAGAGTTCTGCTAGCGAAAAACCACATTCTAAGGGGGTAGTTCGGTAGGACAATAAAGCTTGGTAAATATCGTCATTTTTCTTGATTAAGTTTTTCGCCACTTTAACAGCAGCTTCAATACAACCATTTGACTGAGGAAAAAATGGACTGCTCGTAATTAGTTTAAAGTCATACTCCCTTGCAAATTTCTGAAATTCCCCTCGAAACTGTGGTCCATTGTCTGATCTCATTATCTCACAAATACCATATCGGGAGAAAACATCTTTAACTTTTTCTATAATAACCGGTTCTGTCATTCTTGATAACTTAAAAATTTCGAAAAATCTTCAATAGTAGTCTGTTATTATCAGATACCATGAATTATTACATTTATAAAGGTCTAAAGCAGCTTTTTGCCAAGGCCTATCCGGAAATTCATCTATCATCATAGGCTCCTTGGGATTTGACTGGTGCTCTATACATTGAGGACAATTTCTAACTAAATTTTCGATTTGTGCAGAAAGCCCAAGCCACCAAACAGATGTTTTTGCTCTATTTCGACATTTCACAATTCCAAAATGCCCATCATGAATAAATTTTAATACTGTGAGTTGCAATGTGTACGGAATAACAATTCTTAAATTTCTTAGTAAGATATCTTCAGAATGGGAAAAATCAAAGCGATATTGATAGTAAGGTTGCAACTTATAGGCAAATTTATTTTTGTTTGGCCACCCTTCCTTTGTGTATTGTTTAATCTTAGTCAAAATTGCGTCATTATTTTGTTCCATTTTTATTTGTTCCAAAAAATTTGATCTCACTTGAATTGACTGCAAAATGAGATGCACGTGTGCTTCAGCTTCGGATGTTAATTCGTCTTCATCCGGTTTTTTAGCTTCTTCCGGAAAATTTTGGGACAGAGCGTCGGCTGTAGTAAGGTCTTTCCCCGGTGAATAATAAAGTTGGTAGTTAAAGCGCATCAAGCGTATCCTAAATCGTTGTAATCGCGGAGTCAATTCATCAATTGGTTTCGTTTGCAAAACCTGTAACAAGGGACGGTGATCAGTTTGGAGCAAGAGAGATGGTAGACCGGTGACATATTCCGCAAATTTATCTGTACTCCACGTTAAAGCTAGGGCCTCTCGTTCAATCTGAGCATACCTTTTTTCGGTGTCAGACAGTAAACGAGATGCATAAGCAACTATTTCAGTTTTTCCTTTGTTGGTTTGCATAAGACATGCCCCTAGTCCATATGAGGATGCATCTGCCTGGATTGAAATTTGTTTTGTGTGGTCAAAGTAGGCCAAGACAGGGCATTCGGAAAGTAATTTTTTTGATTTCTCAAAAGCTTCATTTTGTGAAATTCCCCATATGAAATTTACATTCTTTTTTAACAAAGATGTTAGAGGTTCTAAAGTTTGCGATCGGTTAGGAATGAATCTGCATAAAAAATTCAACATGCCTAAATATTGTAGAATTTGTTTTCTATTTTTTGGTTGGGGAAATTCACAAATAGCACGAATTCTTTCCCTATCAATTGATATTCCCATGTTTGAAATGTGATGACAGAAATGTTAAGGATTGCAAAGATACATTTATTTTTTAATGTAATGCCCTCTTGTTCAATACTCTTAAGTACTTCGAATAAAATGTTATCATGCTGTTCAAGTGTAGGAGCATGTATTAAAGTGTAGTCAACGTGACTTACAACGCCTTCTATATCAGATAAAATTTTATTAAGGAGACAAGAAAAATATTCAGGAGCACATGTAATTCCAAAAGGCAGACGTTTGAAGAAAAACCTACCAAAGGGTGTTATAAAGGTAGTCAAAAGTTGAGACTCCTTACTCAATTTGATCTGGTAAAAAACAGAGTTTGTATCCAATTTTGAAAAATAGTTAGAACAGGAAATTTTTGCTAAAATTGTCTCAACTTTTCCTATAGGGAAATGCGAGGGGAAATGTGATCTTAAAACAAATTTATTCAATCGTGTATAATCAACACACAACCTTATTTTATTATTTTTTTGAACCACAACTATAGGGCTAACCCAGTCTGTAGGATAATCTATGGGCTCAATTATGTCCAAATCTACTCAGCTCTTCTTTTAATGGTTTCAAAAGTGGTATAGGAACTACTCTTGGCACAGATTGGATATATGTTTGAGGATTTTCAACAAGCTTGATTTGTAATTCGGTTTCAAATTTTCCTTTACTATCAAATATTTTTGAGAATTTTTCAGAAATTTGTTTTTGAGTTATGACAGAATCGGTCAATTTTACAGGTGCAACTTGATTAAATAAATTAAGAACTTTCAATTCTAGAATAGCTGTTCTTCCTAGAATTGGCTTTGTTAAGCCTTCAATAATGTAAATTTCAGTTTGGAGATTTTGATTTTTATAATGTAGATGCCAAGTACTGACAATTTAATCCCAGATGGACCTGTTACAACTCTGTTGGAAGTCTTTATATCCTTAATTAACTTAGAACTAATTGAATTTTTAGGCATACAGGTTATATCTGCACCACTATCAATTAAGAATTCGAAACTTTTGTTCAGTTTAGAAAACGCGAACGCCGAACGCCACCTGGCAAGGAAAGAAACACTCCAAAACAAAATCCCATTTCAGGTGAAATGGGAGTGGCTGGTTGCCCGACTGGCGTATTTTCAACTAGGGAAAAAGGCCAAATACTCAAAGTGGAATGCAATGAAATGCGTTCGGCGTTCGCGTTTTCATTTCGCAGACGTCGAACGCTTCGTATGGTATAAATACTGAAATGCGTTTACGTTGGGTCAGGTTCGCACCAGATAGCGGTCAAGGAGCTTTCTGGGACAGCCCTGTACTGATGAGAGCCAAGAGCTCGAGACCGGTCTGCAGGTAGTCAGCGTTCCTGAACCACTTAAGCGCATTTCAGCGTTTAGGAAAGAAACACTTGCGATTTTATTCGTTCATACGAACTATCGCATAGATTTCGGGAGGATGTAATGCAATGTTCTGCGTGGCATATAGCCAGGAAAGTAGTTGTTTTTCTCTCGTTATCTACCATAGTCGTTCATTTTATGAACTAGTATGTGGTAATAACTTTGAGTTTCTCTCTCTTTGTGACCATTGCACTTTGAGTATTTGGCCTTTTTCCCTACTTGGATATATATATTCTTTGAAATCGTTCATTCTTCAAAATTATCTACTTTCATTGTGTTACATATTCTTATTCTACGAAAAGAACATGAACATATCCCGTTTTGTTCATTGAATTATTAAACATTTGAATTTCCCGCGCGCAAATATCTGTTAGTCGAGACGAGAGACACCAGAGACCTGTTCCGTTTCATGCAGCGAGCGCAGCAAGCGCATGATTAGTGTTCCGTTTAATGTTTTTCCGTGCAAACCTAGTGAGTAAATGTGCTATAGGAGTTCCCCGACCGATTTCAAAATTCTAAGTCATTTTTCCCCAGATTCTACGGAAATTACAGTGTTGCATGGAGGAAAGCCCCATAAGAGCCCATGTAAAGCAAAGTGAATTTTTCCCCAGATCTACGGACTTTTTTCATGAATTTTAAGGTCCATTCTGGTCATTTTTTACGCTTTCAAGGTCATCCGTCTCCGACGAGTGAGAACGGCGATTCTGGTGCTGCAGACCTCTGAACGCTCTCAAATAGGATTGTTCGATGGGCCCTAAGGGAAGTATATCTCAACTAGGGCCAGATACTGAATATTATGTTAACTATAGCTTGTTACCTATCAAATGGAAGGTCTTTGCTCGAATTTTACGAAAATCAATTTTTGAAGGGTCCCCAAGTGCCATGTAGTGAATATTATGCCAACTATAGGTTGTTGTATATCAAACGAAAGGTCTCTGCTTGAAATTTACGAAAATCAATTTTTGAAGGGCATCAAGGGCCATATAGTGAAAATTATGCAAACTATAGCTTGTTACCTATCAAATGAAAGGTCTCTGCTTGAAATTTACGAAAATCAACTTTTGAAGGGCCTCAAGGGCCATATAGTGAATATTATGCCAACTATAGCTTGTTACCTATCAAATGAAAGGTCTCTGCTTGAAATTTACGAAAATCAACTTTTGAAGGGCCTCAAGGGCCATGTAGTGGATATTATGCCAACTATAGGTTGTTGTATATCGAACGAAAGGTCTCTGCTTGAAATTTACGAAAATCAATTTTTGAAGGGCCTCAAGGGCCATATAGTGAATATTATGCCAACTATAGGTTGTTATATATCAAATGAAAGGTCTCTGCTTGAAATTTACGAAAATCAATTTTTGGAGGGCATCAAGGGCCATATAGTGAATATTATGCCAACTATAGGTTGTTGTATATCAAATGAAAGGTCTCTGCTTGAAATTTATGAAAATCAACTTTTGAAGGGCCTCAAGGGCCATATAGTGAATATTATGCCAACTATAGGTTGTTGTATATCAAATGAAAGGTCTCTGCTTGAAATTCACGAAAAACAATTTTTGAAGGGCCTCAAGGGCCATGTAGTGAATATTATGCCAACTATAGGTTGTTGTATATCAAATGAAAGGTATCTGCTTGAAATTTACGAAAATCAACTTTTGAAGGGCCTCAAGGGCCATATAGTGAATATTATGCCAACTATAGGTTGTTGTATATCAAATGAAAGGTCTCTGCTTGAAATTTACGAAAATCAACTTTTGAAGGGCCTCAAGGGCCATATAGTGAATATTATGCCAACTATAGGTTGTTGTATATCGAACGAAAGGTCTCTGCTTGAAATTTACGAAAATCAATTTTTGAAGGGCATCAAGGGCCATATAGTGAATATTATGCCAACTATAGGTTGTTGTATATCAAATGAAAGGTCTCTGCTTGAATTCCACGAAAATTAATTTTTGAAGGTCATCAAGGGCCATATAGTGAATATTATGCTAACTATAGGTTGTTGTATATCAAATGAAAGGTCTCTGCTTGAAATTCACGAAAAACAATTTTTGAAGGGCCTCAAGGGCCATGTAGTGGATATTATATCAACTATAGCTTGTTATGGAAGGTCTCTGCTTGAATTATACGAAAATTGATGTTCAAAGTGCTCCAACTGCCATATAGTATCGATTATATCACCTATAGGTTGTTTTATTTGTGACAAAAAACCATATCAGGGGGCAAACGTTCGAGATACCATACTATATATCACAAATGGGCATGAATCCTATAGTCGTTCAAACAGATGGAAGCGGCTACAGTCCTGCCACATATGCGAGGCAAATTGAAAAATCATGAAACATCAATGATCGTAGAGTATGAGTTGAATCTGAACAATCTAGTGCATCTATGGTAGATATCCCAAGGTGCATTACTGATGAATTACTAGGTTGCAACCTAGCAGAGTGTTGAAAATCGAAAGAACTAATTGCGAAAAATTATAGAAAATGTATTTTAATGCGGAGTACAGTTCACACCATCTTATATATGAAAAAAAATTCCATATATAGTGAACCATGGCGCAAACCATATCAAGAGGTAGACGTGTTCGCGATTATCTTCAGTCTCATCGAAAAAATCGCTTCAGGTTTGATGGAATTCAGTATAATTAGCAACATTATAGACGAATCAATACGAATAATGATGGTAATCGAGCGGCAATTGGTCATAAATGTCGTCGGTATGAAAAGTGAAAAAACGCGAAAGTCATGGACAATCTACGTGCTTGCCAGAAAACATCATCTATGTGATAATTTGAAACTGGAGGAGCATAGTTAAGGTTTGTTAATCTGTGGCGTAGTTGAAACTCCCTGCCTTTACAACACAGTGCTCTATATGCGAGATAACCTACGAATATAGATTTGATCTCATGCGATTCAACAGATGATACCCATTAGATATCCTCAAAATGATTCATATTCCATAACTAGAAACCTATAGAAATCCATATAATAATAGAAATAATAGGTGATGAAATAATATCAGCTCCTTCGATGATGGAAAATCTCGGAAACTGATTTTGGTTTCAAAAATGTCTTCTTTCATAGTATATTTCTATTACTCTACATTCTTTTTATTGAATTAGATTATAAACATTATAGATATCTTCAAAATGATCCATATTTTGTTACAAAAACCTTTATATTATGTAAATATATGTACAGTATGATGCAAATGTATAGAATACATTTTTGAAACTAGACGACCCTCAGATGTTCAATTCTCAGTAGCAGACCTCTGCAAGATTCAGTTAAACAAATTAGCAATCTTCTAATGCAAAATTTCGACTGTTGGATAGACGAAGCGTAGTTGAGGTTTGTTGATCTGTGGCGTAGTCGTATAAACCTATAGAAATTCATATGATAATAAAAACAATAGGTGATGAAATAATATCAGCTCCTTCGATAATGGAACATCTCGGAAACTAATTTTGGTTTCAAAAATGTCTTCTTTCATAGTATATTGCTATTACTCTACATTCTTCTCATCAAATAAGATTATATATATATCCATATTTTGTTACAAAAAACCTTTATATTATGTTTATATATGTTCAGTATGATGCAAATGTATGGAATGAATTTTTGAAACTAGACGACCCTTAGATGCTCAATTCTCAGTAGCAGACCTCTGCAAGATTCATTTAAACAAATGAGCAATCTTCTAATGCAAAATTTTGACTGTTGGATAGACGTTCAGTAGACCCATCAGATGAGGTGTCACATGGTCCCTGTTTGTATTTGAAAAAATCGTTTATTTCGTCATTTCTCCAGCACCGGTGACGTAACATCTTCACATCATGGGATGAGGCTTCAAAAATAATAACGTGTTTTTGGATTTTTTTCAAAGGTCACCCATTTCTGGAATGAATCTATTCCATAATTTTGCATCATACTGTAAGTTGTTTTCTTATTACTCTATATTCCTCTCATCAAAATAATATGGTAAATTGTATGTTGTTGATATTACTAATTAACGAGAACTGAGTGCATTCACTATTACGTATCTGATTACGTATCACATAATTAGAAATTAAACTTGTCGGGACATGCTTCTATGAGAGTGTATATAAGGCTCGATATAGTTTATTCATTTAGAAATAGCGAGTGATTCTATTTGTTCGTGCAGAGATTCTTTTTTTTCCCTCAATCATGTTGCTTTGCTTTGATTTTTCCTTTGAATTCCTTGAACTGGATGGATAAGCAAAAACCCAATGGAAATATCGCAATTATCATAACATGATTGAAGTGTTTATCCATTGGCACACAGAAAATCAATTCTAGAATGAAAGCATTGTTCATTTGGTTATGCTAAAATAAATGATGTACCTTGTTTGAATGGAAGAATATCTTTGTTTTCGTTCTAAAGGCAATTTAGTGAAATAATTAGCTTTTCTGTGCACTACAGGATGAGAAAATCTCGATTTTGTGTACACTATGTGTCTATCAAAACCCAAATGACCCATGTGATTTCATTAGATATAATTGATTTTTTGAAATTGTGAGTTGATAATTTTGAAAACATGAGAACTCAATGAAAAAAACCTTCTTTATCTTTGGCCAGCTTCTATTTTTCAATTTCAAATCATTCAAACTAGAATGATGCCGACATCAATCATATATCATAATGGAAATTGCATGATGTATCTCAATAACAAAAATTTTTCTTCAGTTCAACTTTTCATCCTTCAAAGATTTTTATTGTTCAGAAATGATCTCGATTACCTTTCAATGTCCATTTTATCGTACTCAAAATCAATCTGAGTTGAGAAATACATTCACTATTTTAGAGAGGCAATATGGTGGAAAAAATTGATTTTGTTTTGCTGAACAGGATGAAGAATCTCAATTCTGTGTCTATTGAAAAGCAAATTAGGTAATTTCGAATCATTTTATCACATATTTTATTCATTATAATTTATAGTTGACATTCATCTAGTGAACAATATACTGAGAACACTGTAAAATACCTTCTTATTCAACTTTCAATTTACAATTTTGAATCATTTGAACTAGAATAATGAAATATGTTGGCGTGAATCATATCCCTTGTAAATCTTCCTGGGACCCGGCGTCCAATGGGCGTTCGTAATTTATTGAACAAAATGACACCCAGATATGATGTCAAAAGTCGAAATCCACGTAGTTGTTTACGTTATTTACGTCACGAGATTTCTTCCATGTACATTCAAATGGTCATAGATGGGTATTATTGTCAATTCCCTTTTCAAAAATATCGATGACATATATGGACGTATTTCAGTTATTTTTGGTCAGAAACGATTGCTAAGATGCAAATTTGATGAGCTATAATAAGTTTGACGCTAATAATTCAATTTCAAATTGAACGTAGCTGATTACTGAAGGTATTTTAGCATCTTCATATCCACCATACGTAACACAAAATCAACCAAATAAAAAATTTAGTTCCTAAACCCCAACTGCAGAAGGAAAATGGCGTTCTTTTGTTGAAAGTTTGTTTTTCAAATTATATTTTCATGACTTTCATGAAAGATAAATAGATGTATATGGAGAAAGAATGGTAGGAATTTTAATAAAATTTTGTGTCAATCAATTTTTTGTTTTATGATGAATATGAAAATCATTGATGAAATATCTAACAGAGAACAACTACTTTTCAGGCAAATACCACAGGATATTCATAACTGACAAATATTGGAAATAACCCAATTCGAAAAAATGTTCAATAACTATCATTTGAAACAGAAAACAACTACTTTCCTGACTAATACCCCAAAATAAAAATAAAAAAGCAGTAAATAATAATATTGTTACTATGACAATAGGCATAAAACCGATAAATCATCATTATTTTGACGTGAAAAAATTCGTTATTGATTCTATTGATATATCATGAAAATATAACCAGTGTAAGTATTTTTGTCTTTATTCACATTGACTGTAAGATCATATAATACAGAAGAAAATCCTGATAAAAGCAAATCCCTGTTATGGTAGGTACCTAATGGTAACAAAAAATCAGTACCCGGCAAAATTGATATACTTTTTTTAATTGGGAGACAACAAAAAATGTATCATTGAACTGAACTATTTTTTATTCTAGTAAGAATACGAAGATAGCTGAACTTTTTTGAGCTTCAAAATTTTCTGCAAATCACTGTTATGGTAGGTACCTGATGGTAACATGAATTCAGTACCCGGTAAAATTGATTTACTTTCCTTAGTTGGGAGACAACAAAAAATGTATCAATGAACTGAACCATTCATGAATAGAACTGACATGTATCGCCACATGAGAAATGTTCATAAAGTGAAAGACTTTTCCATCCAATTTGTCCACCCTTGTCCTAGGAATAAAGTATAACTGATTAGCGAATGATCATTGAAGGGTGTGCCGGAGAAAATCAGAGGGCTCCAGAGGGCTTCACCTCAGACACCATAGCGTCCGCAATGCAATAATGGAGGTAGCGGCAGATTTGAAATATAATGTATTCCTCTATCTAAGAAACAATTTTTCATTGAAGGTCATAGGACATCTGAACAAAAAAGTATTTTTCGTGATTCGATCTCCGAATTTCTTCCACATGGTTGACTGTTGCGACCGGGGTTACGGGGGTATTTTTGAATTATATTTTCGATATTTTAAGCCGTTCTCGAGATATTTCCGGACTGTCACGACTCTTAAACGTTGACAATGAAGAGAGTAATCTAATCAATAAGTAGAAATGACTTTTTTGAAGTCGAATAGTTTTTGTTCTTATCAAAATTGAATGATTCGCAGTTTTTTACATTTTGTCATTTTGAAATAAAGTAGTCTACTTTTTGATGGCTTCAAATACCATGATAGTGAAATGAAATATGAAATAACTACTTTATTATGAAAATGGATTTTTTTATCTCTTGGAGCGCACGAAAGGAAATTTCTATGATGTTTGTAGAACATCGTGGGAGGAGAGGAGGTAGGTATACGATTTTTCTTGAACTTTTGGAAGTTATAGGTTCTTGAAAATACTTCCATTGGCAAAGAATTTTAAAGCTTTGAGATAATTACCTCATTATAAAAATAATAGATTGAAAAACGAATATTTCTCAATTTTTTCGTCATTTTGGAACATTTGACTCAACTTCACCTTTTAGCCAGATTCAGGTTGAACCGTATGGGTCAATTCCAACTCATCATAATAATAGCTTGTGAAAAAGTAACAATATGCCTGCAGTTATAACTGAAATAATTCAAAGAAGTTTATTGTTACAGTGAGTTTAACTAAGAGCTACTCGATAAAACAATTCTTAGGAAATCAGTATGTAATTCTGTTTTGAAAAATGCTTTTTAGTACTGATCTATTTGTGGAAAAACACTAATTCTACCATATCAAAAAATCTTCCCAAATACCTTTTCTATTGAAGGCAATTCGGTGTTTTCGAAGATAATAAACTTCATTCGTATGTATGATACTTAGTCGCAGAAAAATAAGCTCAAAAATCGTCTATTTCGATGCATCAATCATTTCAATGTATTTTTAAAGAAAATATCATTCAAGACAAGCAGAGAATATTGTCACTCCGAATTATTCGTAATTAATATATGTAGTTAGTATTGAGACGATATCAAGAAACCAAATGTTTTCTTCATAGGTCCAGTGAATCGACCGTAAAATTTGTACCTTCCTTAATTTGGAAATGTTCAATTCCATGACTGGCAATTCGCTGTTTTCGAATATAATAAACTCCATTCGTATGTATGATACTTGATTGTTGAAAAATAAGCCTAAAAATGGTCTAAAATTGAGAAAATTGTTCTGAAGTTGTTCTATCCGTCATTCGGTTGTCCCCTTACGAGCAACCCTCAGAAGTCTTCGAGAGTCTTGTGCGAGCAAGGAATAGATAAGTTCGATTCTAGTATCAAGATACTAGAATCGACCTATGTATTATTTGATACTAGGTCGATTCTAGTATCAATGATCTATCGAACAGCCTTATGTTCCATTTGATCGTTTGATACTAGGTCGATTCTAGTATCAATGATCTATCGAACAGCCTTATGTTCCATTTGATCGTAGGTCGATTCAAACATCAATGATCTTAAAACAGTCTTATGGTTTATCCAGCTAAAATTTCCCCTCCTGTAAAAAATCAACCGCACGATCGAATGACTAGAAATTCGGTCACCTAATCGACCTACGATCAAATGGAACATAAGGCTGTTCGATAGATCATGAAAATTATGGCGGTTCACCAAACCATTATTATGAAAAGTGCAATCGTCCCCCAGGTAGCACAGGTTAGTGGAATGACGTCATAATGACGTCTTTTTTATGTCATTATTGGTCAATGACGTCCTCGACTTCAGAGGGACCTAAAAATGACGTCATATTCGATGACGTCTTATTGACGTTCAATATTGGACGTCTTAATGACGTCCCTACAAAGTCGTATATTCGACCAAATAAGAAAAATCAGTCGCTTTCTTACTTTTTCATCGTTGTCAATTGTACGTACTAAATTTGTGTTGGTATATAGAGTGTTTTCGTGAGTACTGATGAACAAATTTATTTTCAGCCAAATTATGCATTTTTGAGGAATCTGCTGAAAACGGTCGATTTTCATTTTCAATTTGCCATATATTTATGAGAAAAATTGAATATACATACATGATAATCCACGTTTGAGTTATGACCATAACGACAATTTTTTTGAATAGAGCACCTCATATATATATTACTCAATCTTTGGAATAACCACGGGAAGCGGAATTCGAAAATGTTTAACACAATCATGTGGATTGTATAGGTAAGTGCGTCCAATAAATTAGATGCTCTCGTAAAGTAGTGGATAAATTCATTATTATCCAATATATATCTATCTTATATATTTCTGAGAAAACAGCAGAGGCTTTTATTTCTAATTCGTCATTTATACGGAGGAATCATCAAATATACAGGATGATACACGTTTGTATTATGACGCACACGACACATTTTTCAAACGGACATATATTATTGAATTTTCGTAATCAAATGTATATCGCACAAAGGGTTTGTATACAGGGCGTTCGTTAAATTCAGTTCTCTCGTAAAATTGGATCGCCATTAAAATATATAGATGACGTAATTTCTCCTACACGAATCATTCTGTATATATTGATTCAATATGAGATAAATCTTAAATGAAAATGAAATTCTACGGCTTCGAGCATTATTCTCTGAAAAAAAAATGTTTTTTTAATTTTCAACAAATTTATTCGCAACTTCACAAAAGAACTTAATTCAACGAACGCACTGTATACAGACTCATATATTTTTGAATCCAGCTTTGAATAGAGACTCCAAAAATCGAATAATTTATAGGGTGTTCCTTTGAAAAAATGGTCGTGGACGTTGTAACTCAAACTTGAATCACCCTGTATATTCAATTTTTTCTCAATATTGTTGGTAGTTTAAAATAAAAACCGACCTATTTTGGGAGATTCCTCAGCAAGGAATTGTATGGTTATAATAGTACATTGATTGCATGGCTACTTTATTTTCTTCACGCGAGATGACTCAATTTAACGGACACACTGTATACAAACCCTATGTGTAATATATTCTTAAATTCAGATTTCCATGAATATTTTAAAAATTGAATGTATCTTATATAGGTTATTATTATTGTTTCCAATTGAAAAAATTGCCGCGGACTTCTTTACTTAAACGTGGATCACCCTGTATATATATGATTCTTACTTTCAAATGCGGCAAATCGGAAATAAAATCGACCTGCTGCAGAGGATTTTTCAGAAATGGATAGTTTAGCTAAAAATAAGTTTATTAGCTTACATCTCGCCGACGCTCGCTACATAATTTTAGGTACAAATACGAGTAGCTAACGATATTCTCATATGAAGATTCGTAGGTAGTAGCGATAGCGCTAGGATTCAACAGGACTGCCCGGGAGGACCATCAACCAAGTTACCACAACGTATAATTACAAAATGAATGTCATCAAAGGTTTGTGGTGTATTATCATGTACCAATAATACTGTATATATTCAAACCTCCTGATTTTTTTATTTCGTCCTTTATTGGTCATTCTGCGACGTCATTATGACGTCTAAGTATGACGTCATATGGCTGTGACATTTTGACGTCATTATAGGGTCTCTCAGACGTCATTTTTGGACGTCCACTTCGTCATTTTATGACCAAAAAATGACGTCAATTGGACGTCACTCTGCTACCTGGGCCGTAAATAGCACATAATTAAAAAAATCCTCATCTTCTCCAACTCGCTCAAGAGCCCATAGACAAATGTCTATTCTCTTCTGAAAATCCATACCATACAAATGTTGATGGATCTGAACATGAAATGGGGTGGTATTTGTATTTTTTGATGATCCTTCTCACACTAGTTCGACTTATGTTGATTTCTCTCGAAATTTTTCGGGTGCTCGTGTTTGGATTTTCAATAATTGATCCTAATACCATGAACTCATTCTCTTCATTGCCAGTTACTTGTTTCGGTTTATTCTGTTTTGGGTAAGAAATAGTGCCTGTATCACGAAATTGAACCAGTAACCTCTGGAAAACCCTTTTGTCCGGATGTTTTTGGTCTGGATACTTTTGTGCGTAGACTCTTGATGCCAACAAACAATTTTCATGTCATTCGCCAATGGTCATGATCATATTGATTCTTTCTTGAAGAGAATATTCTTTCATTTTTCTTATTTCAAATCAGACAAACTTATTTTCAAGATGGTGAGAAGTTTTCATTACAACAGAATGACACCAGCCACCTCGATTGAATTCGACAGTAAAAGATAGACAGCAGTAGGCACCGGCCATCTAGATTAAACATGTAAAAATTCTGAATGCCGAAAGATGATTGAAGATACACTTAGAAATACGGAAATACGTTGATTACTTTCACACTATCAGAGATAGGTATAGAGAATGAATACACTGTTCGAAAGACATTCAAATTACCAATCTCCTCACATTGAAATATACAGGGCGTTCTATTTGAAATAACGAAGTTATTGATGTTTGAAGATAGTAGAAGTTCAAGCTAATATTTAAGCACCCTGTACAATATGAAGGAGACAAAAAATTTAAAGAAGTGGGTCTCATTTTCGATGAGGTATCGAAAAATCCCAAAAAAACAGGGGGTTCCATTACAAAAAGTATAACTTTGGTATATTGCGCTTTTTTGATACACCCTGTACATTTCGAAATATTTTCAAAATGTTGCCCTTGTTGACATACAACTTACAACATTTATATGTTGATACACCTTCGATTCTGAATGTAAGGGATACATTGAAAACAAATATTGACACATATTGAAAATAATGCCAGAAACCATATCGATGGCATATATTCTTACAATATATATATAAACATATATGTAGATATTATCAGAAAATATCTAGTAGCATTTGAAATCGAATTTTCCAGAAATATCTACAAACAATATTGTCACGATCCTGGTCTTCCTGATGGGATAAGGCCACTGGATCATCTTTGAGGGTAGCTCAGATAGGGTAGATCATATCAACTCAGACACTAATAGTTTAAGAGGTATGAGAAGTAGTAAAAACCGTGTTTAAACCACAAATACATTTATTACATCATTGATATAAAAGAGGAATCATCCAAATGCGATACAAAACAATTAAGTGGTACTTACAATATAAATAGGGCCATTTCGGAGAGGGTTGTCTGGTAGGATGCACAAAGACCTAACTAACTCGTTAACGCGACGACTGACTGTGCGAACCCCTAGATTCCACGACCGACGGCAACTACCCGCTAATCCAGTATCCACTATCAGTTATCAACTATCAACTATATCTTCAATAATCATAATCTGTATTTATCTGAATTCTCAAGAACTATTATTGTTTAGGTTATTCTCGGTACGTTACTAATGGAGGTTACTCAGTCGTACAGGTTGTTAACGAGTCAATGTCAAAACGTGTTCGAAATGTTTATAAACTTTTCTGTTCAATGAGAAAAGCACGATTTATAATTTTATAGAAATATTGAATTATTAATGACTTTGATTATGATTTTGGAAAAATCACTTAATTGTGACAATATCTGCAACATATTGAACAGCACTTTACTAGAATATCGATGAATAATATTGATAGGGCATTATTACATTATATTGATTATTTTCACACTTCGAAGTTGATACAACATTCATTTCCAATATTGGGAAAAAGTTGAAGAGAAATATACATTTATATACACAATATCGTCAAAAATTATATCGAATACTCATATCCATACAATATAAGTATCTAGATATTGAATGAGGATGATGAGATCTATCTGCACAATATGTCTACAAAAAAATCTATTCTATTTTGATCATCACGATGATCAGATATTGAAGAATTATATCGACCAAGGAAGAATATCTTGGAGATGTGTGGTTACCCCACTAGAGACCGAGGCGTTACTGGTGGCCCACCCTGTATATCGCACCTCCGGAAGAACAACGACGTAAATGCAAATTTTTCATTTTTGTGTTTGTCAAAACGCTAAAAATAGTTGAGATATTCCAGAGGAACAATGCCGTAAACATAACTCACATAACTTACACCAGACGGCAGATGCGTCGTTGTGCAGAATATCGACTGTTGATGGTTTCTGGCGCCAACATCGTCGCAAGATCCAGTCATGCACTGATTCGAGCGAGACTGTCTCTATTCGCATGAATACTGACGTAAATGCAAATAACGGCTTCGTGAAACTATTTTTCGTCTTAACCTTAGTGCTACATTGACGTAATTGTGAATTGTGCTACTGTTATCCTGTAATTCTTAATCAGATTCAGTGCAACACTGACGTAAGTGTTAATTAAGTCATTATTGACGTAGAAATTTGTAATATTTTGGAAAAAAAATAGTACAACATCGCCGTAAATGTACGGTATGTCAATATTAACCTTAAAATTGTTAATTAGGCAATAGGTCGCGTGCAAGAACTGTCAGATGACCGACCCTGGAGGCAAAACATATTTGTTTACAAGTGATTGAAATAGTTTTTCACAATTATTTTGGCATATGAATCGTATTTTTCCGCTATTCATCAATTCGCTAATGCCATCACATTGTGCTGTTGTAAAATACACAAAAACTGCAGCGGAAGATGAAGAAATCCGGATGGTACATTATGATTCAAAAGTAAGTAGGTACCTACTATAGTCACTCACATAGTTTTCATTATTGAAATTTGGTTATTTCTCTGATTTCTCATCGGAATTCCTTCTGCAATAGGATCAGCTAATAGAAATATACCTGAAATTTCTAGAATAATGCAAGAAGATTGGATTCATGCAATCAATCGGTAGGACTGGTCTGACATGCTGACGATCGTGTTTGTTGTAGACATTTTCAATCTATTAGCAGCATTAGCTTGTATTGCAGAAGTGGCAGAAGGCAGAAGGAATTTTAATAAGGAATGACAACATTTCATAATGCTAACTATGTGAGATTACTATTTATCTGAAAAATCATATTCCCTAGTCTCTTGCTGCATTTTTTGTGCATTGTACAACAGCACAATGCGAAGGCATGCTTGAATTAATGAATAACGCAAGAAACACGATTCGTATGCCAAAATATTGTGAAAAACTATTTCAACCTTTTGATTCCTCTGTAACCAAATAAAAAAGTGAGGTTGTGTTTCAATAATTCACAGAAGAATGAGGTTGTGTTTCAATATTTCGCCTCCATGGTCGGTCTTCGTGCACGCGACCTATCCAAAGACCTGTCAAATAATTTCAAAATGGCGTCTGGTTGGCAAATAAACCAAAGACAAAATTGTTTACTTGGGAACTTTGTGGGTTTTGGAAGCCTCTTACAGTATTATTTTATCGAGTTCCGGCTAGATTTATTGTGAATAATGAAAACTCAGTATGATTTCAAAGAAAAAATTACCAGTAACGTGAATTGTGGTGGATTGTGGAAGCAGTGCAGATCGGGACCATTTGCTGTTTTGTCACATTTCTACTGTAATACTGTGAAAAACTCTGAGCATTACCCACAGATGAAGAATCTATCAAGAAAAATAAGGGAAATGTAGATAGCAGCCATCAAGAGAAAGAATCAGCAACAGAATCAATCATAATAAACCAGAGAATATGTGGCAGACACTATTTTCATAACAGCTACCTAAGAAAAAGGATTTTAATATTATTTATATGTATACCTACCTACTCTAGAACTGATGAGTTTAGTGTTTCATCCTATGGAAAACTTATCTTTTTTTCATTTTGATAAAATAAAACAATACTCATTATATACTTATGATGGTCCTACATAGTTTGGAAACATTATGTTTCTAATACATAAATAATACCTTGTAGGAGAACATAGTGCCTGAAAGATGAGAATATCCAGCTTGGGTCCCATTGCAATATAATACGGGTAATCAATCTCTTGTCTATTCGAAATGCAAGACTGATGTGGATCAAAAACTGAGAGCAGATGAAAGGTTCAAATCATGAATCAAGCATCAGAACCGAGAGACCTGGTATGTTCTCAAGAAAACACCTAATTACCTAATACTACTACTACCTCATTTTTCATTTATTTTAGTGTAATGAAGAAAGTGTCCTTGGAGATGAAGAAATAGAAGAGAAAATTGGTGAAAACAAGGTGAAAATTTACAAGATTATAAGTACTTTTACAAACTACAGTTTGTTGAGATTTATTTTTATCAATTATAAATGTGAGACAAATAAAGTAAGTATATCAAAATAATTGAAATATTCATTAAATGAAAAATACATTGTATTACTCCACTATATTACAAAAGATCTACATGAGTCATGAAAAAGTCTTCATAGAACATTATGGTTATTCAGTGATCTGATTGAAACAATAGTAAACAATGATTGAATGATATATTCATTATGAATAGGTACATATTTTTTCATAGAACTTGTTGAATCAGAATTCACAAAACCATGCTGATTCTGGTGTACCTAAAATATCTACACATTGTAAATAGAACCAAACAATTTCCCTTTATCACTGTCACAACTAGTTATAGGGGTTCCATCATCAGCACTTGAACACTTACACCAATTGTTCACTTCTGGTGAAATTAATATCCACCCAAAAGTCCAGGTATTATAACTTCAGCATGAAACTTCAAAGCAATTTGTGAATGTTGTTCCCAAAAAAGACGTTTCCCGGACATTGAAGATATAGTAGGGATTTTGTATTAAACCAGTCAGAGTTACTGTACCTATGTCCATTTCTGCTATTGGTATGATGGGAACAATCATGGTGAGAGGGGTGGCATGGGCCACAAAACACATACATCAGTACATGAAACTGTTCCTTATTTACTTGCCCAAGCCTCAAGTTACTTATTAGCACAGAATCTGATTGTGATTATTTTACCTATAAGAAAATTGCATGAGATATACATGAATATGAGGTAGGAAATATATTTAAAAATATATGAATAACATAATTTCATCATTCAAAATGTTCCTATCATGGAAGTTATTTAGGTATAAAAGTAAAAAGTTACCTTTCCAACTATGACATGAAAATCATTCATCTCCCTGTCTACTTCCTGGACAAAAGTTGCTGAAAAATACTTGTGAACAACAAGGGTTTTGAATGCTTTCATTTGCTGATGAGGGTAGAAACTGTGGGTCACTATAAATAGTAGGAGAGTATAATTATGAGGTAGTCTAATCAGTCAGCAGTTTCAGATGTGAAGGGCTTCAAATCCTTGATCAACATCAGCTTCATCAGATATCTACAAACAAATTATGGTTGTATGATAGTTTCAGGAATGAAAATTCACTGGTTAGTTGAGAAAAATAGCCGAAAAAACAATAAATATTCATGTTTACCTCTGACCAACCTCTGGGTTTTCCTGCAATAACTTCTGGAAATATGAACTCAGCATATTGAAGCACTGTTCAATTCAGTTCCGAGGCTCCCTCAAACACCTGACTTATAAAACTACCAGAATAATAGGGTGATTCGGTCAAAATACAATTTAATTACAAGTGATGTATAATCTTTGTTTGCCAACCAGACGCCATCTTGTCAGCTAAAATGTCACGTGGTTTGGATTGCCTAATCTTTTTTGACGTAAACATTTTTAATGTCATTTTTATCACAATTTTGAATATAATTGGTTGTTTAAGATTTGATTTGTTATTGTTCATATTTCAATTTTAGTGGTAAATTAATATTAAAATGGAGGGTAGAGCAAAGAAGATACTGAATTTGGCGATACGAAATATCCGAGAACTACACAATCAACATGTTGACGACGTTCAACCAATGCCCAATTCATCTGAAATAACTGTGAAAGTCGGAAGCCCTAAAGCCATTACAGGTATATTTTCAATAGCCAGATTCACTAACGCTAAACCAGGTCTAAATATTTAAACCCCTTATGTAGGTTTAGTCATAAGCAGTGGTAAATCATAAAATATTCATATGGTTTAGTGTTTCTTCAAGTGAACTATTCCTCGGTGGGTTTTAGTGTTTATGCCCTACAACGGGTTTAAATATTTAGACCGGGTTTAGTGGTAGTGAATCTGGCTTTTCATGTTTAAATTGACTTGTGCTACATTTTTTACATTTTCAGATTCTGCATTGAACGCTACGGATGATTTGAGACCGGTGCTATATACATCCAATGAGGCCATGTAAGTAGAAAGTCCTGGAACCGCCCAGTAAACACAAACATCCCTGGGATGTCACATTCATGTCTCACTAGGTAACAATGCGAATCACAAGAAAACATCATTGGTATTGCCAGGGGACTCTTTATTTCACAAAACATTCGCGATATTCGTCACATTTTATTGTATTCGAGACTTAAAATGTAGGTGATTTTGTGAAGCTTCATAACAACCAAGAGACTCACTTGAACCTCACATTCTTGTCTATTCATGTAACAAACGGAATAAATCAATTTTGATGTTGAATGAGGAGTCGCTTGATACGTACGATGAGTTTCATTTGGCATCATAATGTGAATCATAAAATGACCAAAAGGGTCCATAATAGCAGTCATTGTGAATTCAGTGGGACTCACATTCCGAGTCACGGATGTGATGTGTGGCATGAATGCGATGCCCTCCTATATCTTTGGGATCAATCTGTGTCAACTGGGCGTTTTAGGTATTCATTTAAGTACTTAAATTTGCCTGTATATAGTAGTTTTTTTACTACATTTTGATACAAAATAAATATATAAATATTGTTCTATATTTGCAGTTTCTGATCTGAATGCTACAAACGATCTGAGACCAATAACCAGTACGTCCAATGAGGCTATAGAAGTAGAATGCACTAAAACCATTATAGGTATTTACTCAAGTATTCAAATTAGCTTGTATGTTGTATAGTTTTTTGCTACATTTGCATACAAAGTTAAATATGTACATGATATTGTTTTATTATTTAAAGTTTCTGCATTAAATGTTACAAACGATCTGAGGCTGGTGCCCAGTACATCTAATGAGGCTATAGAAGTAGAATGCCCTGGAACCATTATAGGTATTCATTTGAATATTCAAATTGGCCTGTATGTAGTACAGTTTTTTGCTACATTTGCATAAAAAGTTGAAATAAATATAAACGTATAGTTTTAATATTTTCAGATTCTGTATTAAACGTTACTGATGATATTGAACGGACGCCCGGAACATCCAAACAGGTTATAGAAATAAAAAGCCCTGAAAATGTGTATTATGCTCCGACACAAACTGGCCCAACTAAGCTAACATTAAGGAAAGTTTCTAGACGATTATACCACGAGGATTCGGAAAATGAGGAAGCCTTCTCAGCGGAGGAGAGTGACGAGTATTTGCCATCAGATACGGATCAATCCACTAGTGCTAGTGATTCAGAGAACAAAACCGATTTCAATTCGCTCGATGTTAATAACTCTCCTATCAAAAAAGGAAAGAAAAGACAGCGCAATCCAGCAGATTGGAAGAGAAATAAATCTAAAATCCTAAAAAATATGGGAAAGGAATATGTATCTCATACTGGCAAGTTTGTTAAAGAGAAAGTAATAAAGCCACCCTGCTCAGAGCGTTGCAAGCTTGGATGCCAGAATAAACTTTCTGAGGATCATAGAACCAAGTTATTTATGGATTATTGGAAATTAGGTTCACTACAGCGTCAGCGCGACTTCTTAGGCTCGTGCGTTGAACCACTAGTTACTAAATATAGGCGGATATCAGGTGCAGATGCTAGACGTAGAAATTGTGTATTTTATTTGACAAATAGTGGTATGAGGATGCGTGTATGCAAAACATTTTTGATAAATACATTTGGAAATACAGAAAGAACTATTCGAACATTTATTCAAAGCATAGTTTCTGATAATGGAATGATACCCCAAGATAAGCGTGGAAAACATGGAAGACAAATGAAGATTGACCAAGAGATACTCGAATCTGTGAGATTTCACATAAATTCCATACCAAGGGTGGAGAGCCACTATTTACGTGCTAACACTACAAGGGAATTCATAGATGGGGGGCTGAGTATTGCAGAAATGCACCGACATTACAAAGCAGAACGGAAGTCAGACAACAAACAAGCAGCCAATTATGACACCTATGCTCGGATATTCAACACCGAGTTTAACATTGGATTTTTTGTACCGCGCAAAGATCAATGCGATTTATGTGAATCGTATAAAAAATGCAAAAAATGAAGAAAAAGAATGTTTAAAAATAAAATATAATTTACTTCAAGAAGAAAAAATATTGAGTCGAAACGAAAAAGCAAAAGATAAAGAACAGGCAGATAAAGAAGGCTTTAATATAGTATTAGCTGTTTATGATTTACAAGCAGTCCTCTTCTATTCCTATCGGACAAACATCCGCTTTCTTTTACAAATCAAGGCTGAACTGTTTCAATTTTACTGTAAGGGCTTATTCAAATCTTAACGAAGTATATTTCTCACATTTTATATTTTATCGCAGGTATCTGAAATCACAAAAGACCATACAGTTTGTTTCTTCTGGCATGAAGGTCTAGGACATAGAGGAGCTATAGAAATTGTAACCTGTATCCTAAAGTTTCTTGAAGAAACAGCCAATGATCGTCCAGGTTGCGATGTCATATTTTACTCCGATAACTGTGGAGGGCAGCAAAAAAATAGGTAATAAACCTAAATTAAGTAACTCTTTTCGAAATAGCGAGTTCAGCACAACAGAATGATATAAACACCTACTACAAAAATCTAAATGACATATTTTTTTTAGGTGCATAATTGGGATGTATTTGTATGCCGTTGAGAACTACCGAATTAATTCAATCACACATAAATATTTAATTTGGGGTCATAGTCAAAATGAAGGTGACGCAGTACATAGCGTGATTGAAAAATCTTTGAAGAAACTGAAAAAATCTGGTCCCATATACGTTCCAGAACAATATGTATTTGTAATTAGAAATGCTAAAAAAAAACGGAAATCCTTACATAGTTAAGGAACTGAATTTCAACGATTTTATAGATTTAAAACGACTCAGTGAAGAGCTTGGCTTTAATTATAGTAAAGATAGTAATGGCGACCAGGTCAAAGTGTCAGGAGTAAAAATGTTACGTTTTATAAAAGGAAGTGATACTTACTATTATAAAACAAGCTACAAGGAAGATACATGGGTATCAGTTCCAGTCAGAATTACTGTAACCAGAAAATCGAAGGGGAAAATTCAAGAAAATGTTACTTTACATCCAGCATATGATCCAAAGATCGAAGTATCCGAGAATAAAAAAAGAGATTTAAAAAGCTTGTTGCAAACAAACATAATTCCAAAATTTTACGAAACTTTTTTTAATACTTTGTTTTAAAAAAATAGTATCAGTTAGATTACGAAATATTTTCAAGATACCTTTGTTAAAAAATATAACGATGTTTGATACACAGCATTATAATAAAATGATATACACCGTTACATAATTTATTTCCCCAATAATACCAGTTTTTTGTCGGATAAATTTGTCAGATTTATAATGATTACACGACTTTTTGGAAGAACAGTGACGTAACTGTATTTTTCTTCATCTTTGGGAGGCAATAATTTTTATATTTATTTTTTAATCCCAATATTACTTATACAGTAAAAGCTATACGTACGCCCTCTATCTCCATATTCCCTTTTGAATCTTGCCTGCCTTTCATTCTTATTGTAATATTACTAAATGAAATAATATATTTTTCAATTGCGTTTCCTGAACAATTACACTTTTTGCATTTAGGTCGTTGTTCTTCCGGAGGTGCGATATGTAGAAATAAATTAACAATGAGCAAAAGTAAGTATCTACCTGTTAGGTAATAGGTCATACTTATCCCTATTTTGAAAGGAATCAGTAGAGATTATAAAGTGAAACTTTGAAATTGCATCAATAAAGAATGAGGTGTTGATCTAGGTAGTATACAAAATCATTACAAAAACAGAAAAAGAACTAGAACTATTACCATGAATAAAATACATTTTAATAATAACATACAAGCAGTAAAATTATGGAGAAATATTTCCAAGATACAATTTGAAATGTCATGTATTTTGCTTGTACCAGGGTTATTATATTTCTATAATATATGCTTCTGTTTTTGCTCATATGAATGTGATAGGGAGCTGTATTCTTACTTAATCATTTTGGAAGTAAATGCAATCTGCATTGGCTATTTTACTACAGAGATGATACTATGAAATGAGAATCAATGAGGGCCTAGGCAGGATGTCATGAACCAGATTTTTATATGAGGCAAGCATTACAAATAAAACCATTAATTTCCCACCTGCACATATTCATAATGTCTTCTTTCTTGCCCAGCCTTGTGTACTGCAGTTTGAAAGTCAAAGGCATTGAATTAGCTTTTTTATTTTTATTATAAAAATATTTGAAAGAAAAACAACCAAACTTATTTTTCCAAGTCCTAGTTTCTGGAGACATTTCCCCATAAACAAAATAAATAGGTATGAACTGTTGATCATTTCAATCATGTTCTCTCTCAGATAGGCACTGCAAATAAGAGTTAATTATCAGTAATAAATATATCTATGAATCACAAATTTACCTTATTGTTATCATTATTGGACCAATGAAGTGAAGAAAGGTAGGAAGTTTTTGTTGGAGCTGCATACATCCAGTTTTCAAATTCATATTGGATTCTCAACGTTTATCCATTTTTTCAACTGAACTGATTTTTCATCAACAGAAAATACTTCTTAAGTGCAGGAAATTCATGTTTAAAGACATTATAGGTCCTACATTTTTCCATTGGAACCTTCTACTAGTTCAACCAGCAACCATACAGTTGATTTCGCGTATTTTTAGAGATTTGTTGATACAAATTCATAAAATAATATATAATTGAGTAGGCAATTAATATAAAGTTTATGTCTTGTACTCAAGAGGAGCAAGAAGAAAATTAACGTGATTTTTTGAATGGTATTCATAAAATATGAATCTCAATGAACATAATAACAAACATGACCTTGAATTACGTCCAAAACTGGTTCAAATTTGCCCACCAGATGTCGTATCGGAATCGTCACCTTTACAGAGACTGCATTTAACATGTCATCTTTTCTATTGGTCGATAGAAATCCGCCATGTTCAGGCAAAATCCGCGGCAAATTTGAATGACTTCAACTTTGTGTTGAAAATAGTAGTGTTTTTCTGTGGTTTTCCTGTTTTTTCTCATGCAGTATTATTTTCCATTCAATCAAATATTTCTACAGAACATAATATTGGTGAATTAAAAAATATTTTTAATGATCATAATAATAATGATTTATGTAATAATTAAAAAATCCGCTGTCCGCCATGTTTAGGCAAATTCCGAGGCGCTAAATGATTTGAACTTTGTGTCAGAAATAAGTAAGTGTTTTTCTGTGGTTTTGTTGTTTTCCTCATGCGATATTATTTTCTATTCGATCAAATATTTCTGTAGAACATAATATTGGTAAGTTAGGAAATATTTTTAGTAATCATGGTTTAACCTCATTTATTTATTTTTTTAGATTTTCTACCTCCATTTTTATAAGTTGCATATTTATTTCAATGAGGCTGGAAAATGTATTACTTGCAGTATGCAAATTTGCAATGACTATTGAATTGGACAGATTGGGTGATCCAATAATGTGAATGCTCCCAGAAGCCTCTTATGAAGACTTTGCATGCAGGATGGATTCCTGATGATGAAATATGATATGTTGTCCATAGCTCCAGCTACCCCATGTGATTGAGAAGCTAGAGAATACCAAACATATAAAGAAATAATCAAGCAGTGACCAGTGACTTGAAACAGCATGAAATTATAAATACTTGAAGTATGTGCTTCAAAAATGTAGAATTATCAGTGTATGTGTATTAAATGAAGTTCATGGAACACAATGTAGAATATTGGTGGACGATGACAATGTGATAAAAATAGTAAAAAACTACTCATTAATACAAAAAGACATTGATTTGCACAAAGTGGATGCATATTGTCAGTCAGAATGACTAGTAGGATGTTTTGTTTTTATAAAAATGTCAGTGATGTCACTCTGCTGTATTTTGACTATGATTTCGACAATATTAATTATTAATAACAAATAATTTTTATGGAAAACGTTCATTTTATTTCTCACATATCTCACAAATATACTGCAAGACACACAAAGGTGATTGATATTTAATCAACACTGATGATTAGTATAGGTATATTTTTTACATTTATGTATAGTAATTTCACCACTATTATAGTTATCAATTTGCTTATATTTGATTCGTTCTCCTGAACATAACAAATTAGGTATGATTATATCTCATCTGATAAGTGTCCTAGAAAGTACATAAAATGTTCATTGATTTCAAGCAAATAAACATCTAGTCCATTGACATTTTCCATTTCCTTAACCAAATCTTATGGACACACAAAACCTACACATTTAGTAAGACTGGCAAGCTGTATAGTCTATTCATGGAATCAAAATGGTCAGTTCTTGGATTACCAATTATAATCATTGGAAGTACCTATGAGGTCTGTTTTCATTTCTGTGGGTTACCATTGGTTTACTTGAGAGAGAGATTATATTCCAGATTGCCCTGTCACCTTTTCTGACTTCCCAATCAATACACCATTTTTGTCAGATATGTTGTCACTGTGTTTTTTTCATCAAAAAAATCCTGTATGCAGAATTCTATTTCATAGTAGTTTGGAAGTAGACAAAGTATAGGTACATTTTTACCTTAGAAGCTTTACATATTTTCTTTTTCCTTCAAGTTGAAATCATCACTCCTGGAAAAAGTTAGTACTTATTAATATAATAATATGTTTATTAACCCAGATGTACCTATTGTACTATATCAAGTACGGTCCTAACAACTTGTAGCGGATTTCTGGCGCGCGTGATCCAACGCTGTGGCGAATGCTTCAGTATAGTCGGATCATTGTGCCTGTGCAGACTAAGTCAGTTCTGGGGAGTGAAAGTGCGAATTTGATTCTTTCAAAGAATAGATATAAATAGGAATGGCTGAATTTGGTGTAACCTTTGCTAGGTAAGTCGATTTGAAGTATAGAAAATAGAGATAAATTACATAATTGGCTGGTAATAATATGATGAATAATGATTATATCATGAATTGATTAGATACATCCATTATTCTGATGAATGATATTTTTTCGAGAACGACTTTTAGGGATGTGGATGTACTAAATATAGTACATCAGGCTAATGAAGGTCTATCAATACCATTTCATTTCAGAGGTTTCTCTCTCAACGAAGCTCTTGCTATGTTAGAAGATGATGTTGAAACTGCTGAAACTGTTGATGAAATCATCATGTTACCACCAGAAAATGCAACGGCTGAAATTACAGATGAAGATTCTGGAGCGGAGGATATTTTCACAATTGATAATCTACCTGCATCGCAGTTACAAGCACAAGCGGAAATCAGATTTCAAACTGATGATGATAATTCATCAGAGGACGACGTGCCCTTGTTCGAGTTACGTAAGAGATTGAAATCATCGGTGAAAAAAAACAAGAAGAGAACATTGAAGAAAAAGTACGAGTGGGCTCAGGAAGACTTGCCTACATCAGAAACAGTCTTTGAGGATTTTCATGAAACAAGAGACTTGGAGAGTCCAATGGAGTATTTCTCGAAATTCTTTGATGAAGAAATGATGGATCTTTTCGTGAGTAACAGCAATGAATATGCCCAACAGAAAAATCGAACACCAAATATAAAACATTCAGAATTCAAAGCATTCATTGAAGTTATATTGCTCAGTGGATATGTACAAGTCCCAAGGAGAAGAATGTATTGGGAGCGTGAAAAAGATGGTCACAACGAGTTGGTTACCGAAGCTATTTCAAGAGACCGATTCGAATATCTATTTTCCAATTTACATGTATCAGATAATCATCACTTAGACCAAAATGACAAATTCGCGAAAGTGAGGCCCCTTTTCGATCTTCTGAATAAAAAGTTCTTGGGGAACTCGTTTGTCGAAGAAATGCACTCAATTGATGAGGCCATGGTACCTTATTACGGGCGCCATGGCTGCAAACAGTACATTCACGGAAAGCCAATAAGATATGGCTTCAAATTATGGGTTGGAAGTACTAGACTTGGTTACTTGAATTGGTTCGAACCGTACCAAGGGGCTGCAACGAATATAAGTGAACGGTATGCAGAGTTTGGAGTTGGTGCAGCAGTCGTTTTATAATATGCACCACAAGCTTTGCGAAAGAAATGGACGGATAAAAAATTCCATCTGTTTTTCGACAACTTCTTCACGTCCATTCCTCTGATTGAAGAGCTGACGAAAGAACATTTTTACGCAACCGGTACAGCCAGAGAAAACCGATTGGCAGGAAATACTCTCATAAACTCGAAAATTTTGAAGAAAGAGAAGCGAGGAACCTATGATTATAAAAAAATTTCTGATCAAAATATTATAGCAGTGAAGTGGCACGACAACAGCATCGTAACTCTTTGTTCCAACTATTCAGGTGTAGAACCCCTTCATATTGTCAAACGCTACTCACAGAAAGAAAAGAAAAATATCCAGGTGGATATAGTAAATTTTTGTTGTTGTATAATGTAATCTATAATTCCTTCCAGGTGGAGCAACCACATCTAATCAACATGTATAACGCTAATATGGGGGGAGTTGACCGCTCCGACCAGAATATCAGCTTGTATCGCACATCTCTGAGAGACAAAAAATGGTATTTTCCTTTGCTTACACATTGCATAGATATGTGCGTTCAGAACGCTTGGCAATTACATAGAAAAAATGGAGGTAACCTAGATCAGCTGATTTCAGAAGACGAATCGCTACAATGTTGCTCATTCAGAACAAAAAGCAGGTAACTTTCCAGAAGGGACATTCGAGTAAAACAGAAGGAATTGATTTGCGATACGACCGATCAGACCATCTTGTGATTGCACAGGCAAAACAGACACGGTGTGGATACTGTCATGAGAGAACAACAACAAGGTGCTCAAAATGTGACATTGGAGTACACGTGAAATGCTTCGTTTTATTCCATACAAAATAATACAGCATTTTTTTCATAGCAGTGCTTCTGCCTAATGTACTATATGTAGTACGGTCTAAATTTTGGTTTTTTTCGTGAAATAAACTTTTTTTTCGAGTCTCTATGTCTTTTTTGTCACTCATAAGCTCTAGTTTCAGTGAAGTGATTCTTGGATATTTTCGATTAACGCTATAGGCATATCTGGGTTAATATAAAAATTCCTAATATAAAAGTAAGATGAAAAAGATAACAAATGACAAAGTATATGAGTAGTATAAGAAGTCATTTTGATCTATATTGTATTAAATAAACAACCAAACCCATAAAACCTCAGCAGGTTCTCATGGAATGTATGGAAAAAAAGAGTCTACTAGCATATGCCCTGAGCCATAATTATATATTATGTACGTTCCTACATTTCTCTGATACTAGCTTCAATGTCAATGTCTAGCTCCAGTAAGTATACTTCAAATTTTTTCTTGATACTTTCGATTGAATTGATTTCAAGAATATACATTTTATAAGTTTCTGGTAAATAGTTGGAAATCCTATTAGCTAAGTATTGAAAATTTTGCTGACCTATGGACTTTTCGGCTGCATTTGCTGTCACATAGTGTTTCGATTTTGTTCTAGTTAGATAGGGATGATTGATTCTCTGTAATGTATATTTGTTTTTATACAAATAAATGATCATACTGAACATGTATAATTTTCTCAAATTCATTATTTTTGCATCAGTGAATGTACATTTTGAGGAGTAGGTCATTGGTTTTCCAAGCATTACTTTTAGAATTTTCTTCTGTAGTTTATCTAGTTTCTGCATATGTGTATCATATGTGCCGCCCCAGCTTAGTATTGCGTACTGTAAACGGGATTCGACGAGACCAAAATATACAACTCTCAAATATCTAATATTTTAAAGTTCATATAACTGTTTGAATTTGAACAATATTGTTCTCAATGTATTAGTTACATTACTAATATGTTTATCCTATTTGAGATTTGGGTCTATGGTAACTCCAAGATATTTAACACTATTTGCTTTCTTTATTTTGATAATTTCATTCTGGCTTTGAATATCGAGAGTCTGGAAGTGTGGCAGTAAGGATTTATAACTCGCAAAAGGTGAAAAAATTGTTTTCTCAAAATTTACTGTTAATACTTTGTGATTGAACCAATCGATAATTCGCTCCAAATCCCTTTCCGTCTTCAATTTCAGATCTGACGAAGTCGGCGCTGTATATACAATCGCAGTATCGTCTGCGAAACTATATATTTTCCCTTTGATGTTCAAATTAAGAAGGTTGTTGACATATATTGAAAATAATAGTGGCCCCAATACCGTGCCTTGTGGTACTCCACAAGTCACTTTCTTTTCAGTGCTGAGTGCATTTCCGATTCTTACTATCTGTGTCCTAGCATTCAAATAGCTTTCGAAAAGTGAGAGAGTTCTACCACGCATACCTGCATTCTCCAAAGCCTCCAACAACTGCAGATGATCCACAGTATCGAAAGCCTTGGCGAGATCCAGGAAGACGCATAATGTTGGCTTTTTTTTGTCGATTGAATTATATATTTCGCTAGTTAATGATGATATTGCATCGTTGGTGGATGTTCCTTCTTTAAATCCAAATTGTTTTTCAGAAATTATACTATATTTTTTCACAAAGTGCGATAATCTGAGTTTCATGGCCTTCTCAATTATTTTTGCGAATGCTGATATGAGCGATATAGGTCTATAGTTTGCTATATCTTTTCTATCGCCTTTTTTGTGAATGGGTACAACAACAGCAATCTTACAGTCATTCGGAAATACTCCAGTTCCAAAGACACAATTCACGAGGTGGCATAATAATGGTGATATTTCGTTCGATATATTTTTTAATTGTTCGCTTCTTATGTCATCAAAGCCCGGTGCTTTTTTTACTTTCAGATTCTTTAAGATTTCTTTGATCTCGTTTTCACCCAGAGGGAGTAAAAATAAAGAGTTTGGCGTCGATGTTTGTGGAGGTTTCTCAGTTATCGGTGTTTTGATTTTTTTCGCAAATGATACCCCTACATTTGCAAAATATTCATTAAATGCGCTTGCAATAAGTAGGTCATCTGTTAGTCATTTGTTTTCTTCATCAATAATTTCCTTAATTTTGTTTTCTCTTTCTATATTCCCAAATGATTTTACAACTTTCCAAAGATTTTTTGAATTTTCCTTATTTTTTTCTATTTCATTCTCGTAAAAGTTAATTTTAGCAGTTTTGATCAATCTATTCACTATGTTACGGTACCTAATGAATGTTTCCCTCTTCACTGGACAGTTCGGATCTTGTTTATATTGCTTGAACAATGTATTTTTTCGGTTAACAGACAATATCAGAGCTGGGGTTATCCAGTCTCTTCTTGGCCTTCTATCTTTTGATAATTTCACAGTTTTCGTATTCTCTTGGATTAATATTTTCAATGTTCTACTCAGTTCCTTTATCAAAATGTTTGGATTTTTGATATTATAATAATCACTCCAGTCATGGTTGTTGATATCCTTTTTTAAGTGTTCGTATTCAATGAAATGTTTGATAGATTCAATACTTTTTTCTGGATTCGTCTTATCTACTATTGGCATACCTGTTTTAATGGATTTGTGATCTGATATGTTTGTATCAAATGCCACAGATAGACATTTATCTTGGAGATCTGTTGATTTAAAATTCAGAGATATATGGTCAATTCTACTCGCTGACTCCCCTCGTATACGAGTATCAACATTATTTATGATTGATATAAAGTTATATTCACAGAGTATATCTAAGTATTCATTAGTTTCCTTCTTGTCATCTTTCAAATAATAATGGAAGTAGTCATTCCTGAAAACATGTACCTATATGTTTGATTCTTCCAGAGATCTAATTAGACTGTTTTCAATAACTCAAACTTCTACCTACTGATAGAAAACTTTTGATTCCTTTGAGTTTGGTGTCGGTGTACAAATCTGTGGGTTTGAGTACCAGCTTCCGAGTCTTTATTGGCTCCTTTTTAATTCTTCTTCTGAAACTAAGTCATCTACATATCCTAACCTGGTCTATATTCATCACATTGTTTGAATAAAGTAAAATATAATCATTTAATTCTGAATAACAACAAAATGATTTTCAAAATATCCAAAACAACAAACATAACCAACTAGACATAGCATTTGACATTAGCCTAAACATGGCGGATGCCAGCCCGTTGTCGTCACTCTAGGTGTGTTCGTTTAATACATATCTGAACGCTCGATTTGCTCGCTCTGCTCGGCAAGCGTTCGATAATTCAGATTGGTTTTCTCCGTTACGTCTGCTTTGTGTTCGGTATTGGCGAGAGCGAGGTAAAAGATGTAATCCATTAGCTCCGAGATCAACGAAATGATCAGGCAGATTTCCTAATTGTCACTTGTCCTTAATGTCCTTGTCAAAGAATATTTGGTTAGGTTTATAAATAATATAATAATAGTGTAAATAATTGTATCTCAAATGTCTGAAGCAGAGGAAAATCCAACATACATTCGTAATGTATGTAAGCACAAGGGTGATGATCTACAATTTTTGGTGGATAATATAAATTCCAGTCATACATTCGCAAGTAACTATCAGTTGAATTATTTATCCTCGATTCTTTTATCTTTACGAACATATGTTTTTTTTTTTAGATGAAAGCGAAGCATTGAGGGCGCTTTCGGCATATACTGTTCAAGAATTGCCAGATGAAAGGGAATCTAGTTCATTACCAGATCCAGTCACAGTATCTTATTCTGAACTCGACAGAAAATTGTTGACACGTGAAGTTACTCTCAGTCTTATAAGTTTGGTTGATAAATACGACAATGAGTTTCAAACCTCTGTGAAAAAGTATATTTGGATGAAAACTTTCAAATTAATGATGGAGAAATTCGAATATAAATTGATATGGCAACAATGTGATACGAAGTGGAAGTCACTGAAAAAGACCTATGAGGATGTGAGAGATCATAATTCCAGTTCAGGAAAAAACAGAAGAAAATGGGAATATTTTGATGCCATGGATGGCATACTCTTCAAGAAACCTGAAATCCATGCACCAGCTGCCTGCAGTAGCCATACAGGACTGGTGCATGGTTTCTGGACCTGAGAGTCAGGAAGGTTCTACTTCTGGAAATAAAGAAAATGAATCTAATACTTCAGAAACTGAAATTTCTTCTGTTGAAAAATGTGTACCATTTGAATCTTCCTTCTCGAAGAAAAGGAAAATGGCTTTGAATGCAAGTGAACGTCGACACAAGGAAAAAATGGAAAGACAGGAGAGATTTTTAGACTGTTTTGTTGAAGATTTTGTGAAAACATACAAAAATGAATAAGTTATTTACAGAGTAACGCTGACTTCAATTAGCAAGTAAAGATCGAGTAGGGTAAAATTGGGTGCTGATTAGTGAAAAATATGTGCCCCTGCAATCAGGGTGTTACTTGGTAATTGAAGGCTGAATACCTCATTCCTGTTCTTGATCTCAAGAATTCATTTTTTACTGTAGTTATTTTCATTGTTTAAGTATCTTGTTTATTAGAGTGATATATAAATTCTATGGTAAAAACCAGTAAGTATTTTTTGTGATGTCCAAATGAGTTATGTGAAATGATATGTATATTTTTCGTTACATAGTTTAGTTATTACTTTTGTATTTCAGGAGTGATGCTGATAGTTGATTTTTATATTTTTCTTAACTTTAAGAGTTTTTTGGTTTATCTTTAACTATCAGATCAAAGGTATTTTCCAGTGTGATATTATCAGAGTATTGTGTTTCTTAGTAAATAAATGTCGATATCAAAATAAGATAATTTATTTAACTATTTTTTAATTCACATTTGAGGAAAGCATTATAAAATTTCTCTTTGTTATTGCTGCTATATTTTCAGGAGGTTCTTGATTATTTTCACGGATCTCATTTGCATGTCCATCCAAGTCATTTTCGTCAACCATTTCTTCAGGTAAATCTCCCTTTGAAATGCAAATATTGTGGAGAATACAACCTGATATAATCAGAAGACATATTAGGTCCAGTGTTTTTGTCTCTAAAGATTTAAGACGACGAAATCTTCCCTTTAGATATGCGTAAGCATGTTCTATAACAACACGACACTGTGAAAGTTTCAAATTGAAATTTCTCTGAAGAATATTAAGTCCTTCAGTATCTTTGAAACCCACCAGCATTCTAGGTGATAATTTATATGCAAGATCACCAATCATATGCATATCTTGTGGTATATTTACAGCACCATCATTAATTCTATGATACAAATCTGATTTGGTGTAGAGTCTCCAATCATATAAGGATCCAGCCTCCCCTGCATATGTGTCTAAAAATAACATTCTGTTATCACACACACCCTGTAATAATACAGAATGATAATTTTTTCTGTTGTAATAAGAGTTTGGATAATGTTTTGGTTTTAGAATCCTTATATGGCAACCATCTATTGCTCCAATAATACCTAGAAAAAATTATATAACATTCATGATTCATTCAGGAAAAAACAGAAGAAAATGGAAATATTTTGATGCCATGGATGGCATACTCTTCAAGAAACCTGAAGTCCATGCACCAGCTGCCTGCAGTAGCCATACAGGACTGGTGGTTTCTGGACCTGAGAGTCAGGAAGGTTCTACTTCTGGATATGAAGAAAATGAATCTAATACTTCAGAAACTGAAATTTCTTCTGTTGAAAAATGTGTACCATTTGAATCTTCCTTTTCGAAGAAAAGGAAAATGGCTTTGAATGTAAGTGAACGTCGACACAAGGAAAAAATGCAAAGACAGGAGAGATTTTTAGACTGTTTTGTTGAAGATTTTGTGAAAACATACAAAAATAAATAAGTTATTTACAGAGTAACGCTGACTTCAATTAGCAAGTAAAGATCGAGTAGGGTGAAATTGGGTGCTGATTAGTGAAAAATATGTGCCCCTGCAATCAGGGTGTTACTTGGTAATTGAAGGCTGAATACCTTATTCCTGTTCTTGATCTCAAGAATTCATTTTTTACTGTAGTTATTTTCATTGTTTCTAGTAAGTATCTTGTTTATTAGAGTGATATATAAATTCTATGGTGAAAACCAGTTAGTATTTTTTTGTGATGTCCAAATGAGTTATGTGAAATGATATGTATATTTTTCGTTACATAGTTTAGTTATTACTTTTGTATTTCAGGAGTGATGCTGATAGTTGATTTTTATATTTTTCTTAACTTTAAGAGTTTTTTGGTTTATCTTTAACTACCAGATCAAAGGTATTTTCCAGTGTGATATTATCAGAATATTGTGTTTCTTAGTAAATAAATGTCGAAATCAAAATAAGATAATTTATTTAACTATTTTTTAATTCACATTTAAGGAAAGCATTATAAAATTCCTCTTTGTTATTGCTGCCATATTTTCAGGAAGTTCTTGATTATTCTCATGGATCTCATTTGCATGTCCATCAAAGTCATTTTCGTCAACCATTTCTTCAGGTAAATCTCCCTTTAAAATGCAAATATTGTGGAGAATACAACCTGATATAATCAGAAGACATATTAGGTCCAGTCTTTTTGTCTCTAAAGATTTAAGACGACGAAATCTTTCTTTTAGATATGCATAAGCATGTTCTATAACAACACGACACTGTGAAAGTTTCAAATTGAAATTTCTCTGAAGAATATTAAGTCCTCCAGTATCTTTGAAACCCACCAGCATTCTAGGTGATAATTTATATGCAAGATCACCAATCATATGTGTCTTGATATTACTAAGAAATATAGAACATAGGTATTTGTAACGTTTTATTAAATTTATTTCAGTAAGAATGTTTACAGGTATCATCAAGATATTCTGATCTTCACAGTTCTACCTTAATTGCCAACAGTGTCCGTCAGTTATGTCATCCTAGATAATCTGACATTGACATATGCAGGCATACCAACTTAACTTACATTATATGACATCTTCCCCTTTATACAAAAACACCTTGCTTTCAATGAGTTACATTGTTACATAGTCATCAAATCTAACTGGTCTTTTAATGATCCGACCCCTGTTACTTCTACATGGAGATGCCACGTCATTTGGCCTTTCTGTGAATGCATTTTGCCTAACTTCAACACTCTGCTTCTGGTCGTTATTAACTTCTTCCTGACCTAAATCTGAAAAGTTCTTATTATACACGAACTCATTTTGGGACTTCCTCAAGTGCACACTATTTCTTCGCACAATTTGCCCATTACCTTTCTCTACTATATAAGAGGCATTTTTTTGCGAGAAACTGTTTGAAACAGTTTTAAAAGCACTCCATTTTCTTGAACCATTCATGACGTCACACTTGATTCTGGTTCAAAACGTTTTGAAAGCGTCTGGATGACCGTTTCGATTCGGTAAACTGTCAAAAAATCAAAATATCAAAATCTACTCACCTTCACCTCACTTCTCACTAATGAATGTATTGTGATAATACTGATAATTCTATATTTGTTAATATTGTATGAGAAATGGAAGAAGGGATGATGCAAATAATTTTGGGTGAATTTGTGGTAATGGTGGACAACGACACTGCACAAAAAATATTAAATGGTAAGCTCAAGCATTCGGCGTAATTTTTCTGACAATGGAAAACGATCATGAAATAATTCATGCCAAATCATGCTGAACGTTTGTTTAATCCATTTCAGATGATGTATTTGCTCAACAATATCTTCAACAACTGACTGAAATTGAAGATAGTCAAAATTCTGCAGACAACATTCCATCTTCCATTCCAGTGAGTTCATCAAAGGTTCGAAAAAATGAAAAAATATCACATGAGGAACCTGTTAATAAAAACAAAGTTTGGACTACCTCCAGAATTCAGACAGAGACTGATAAAGTGGCCACAATATATTTTTTAGCTCTACGAAAAAAATTTAATCATAAATTTTCTGATAAATGTACAGCCAAAAATTCTCTATGGTTAGAAATAGCACAAAATATGAATGAAGCTGGTTTTTTTGTTGGGGAAGGAGTAGAGGGACGAGAGAAATGCCGCCAAAAATTTGTAAACCTCCAAAGTTCTTACATGAAATATCTGGATAAAAAACGGAGCACAGGAGAAGATACCTCTACCTATTTATATTTTCACCTATTTTGCAAGCATTGTCAAAATGTTTTTTTATAGGTAAAATTGAAAAACCTCCATTTTATGATGAGATTGATGAAATTCTGGGTGAAAAGGACAAGGCAAATCCAGCTTTCTTAATAGACTCATTAAATATAAAAAGAACTTCTTCAAATTCAGTGGCTATTAGTGCCAAAAATAAGGAGAATAACATTCCTTCAACTTCTAAATCTGAATCGTCATTACCTTCATGTTTAGCATCCACCTCTAATCGTGCATCATCCCCAGAAAGTTCAGTATTCAACCCTCAGAGTGATACACCTAAATCTATAGATGTAAATAGATTCAAAAAATGTGTCAAAACAGTGACTCCTAAGAAAAATGAAATTTTGGAGAAATTTTATACTTTAGCAGAGGTATCTGAGCAAAGGCAAAAAACGGAATTTTTGACAATGATGGAATTAATGAGAGAAGAATCACAAAAAAGACATGAGCAAGTAATGACACTTATTTCTTCATTGCATAAAAACAATCAACATAAAAAAAGGAAGAGAGATAGTAGTGAAAGTGACTAATTATAAAATATTTTCTATTAATGTGAAGAATAATAGTCATTTTCAATGTTTCATGACATACTAGTCAATACTTTATTTAGAGAAAAATGTATTGTACTATGTTCTAGTTTTTGTTTTTATTTGTGGGTTGCAATATACCTACTTATTGTTTTTTGAGAGAAGAAGTCCATATTTATTTTTATTTCTGGGTTAAAAACTCACTATTTTTTCATATTACTTGTATTTCAGTTAGGTCAAGTTTTAGACTTGTAAAAGATCATACTATAAAATAAACTGAAGTTATCATATATTGGTAGTATTTTTATTTTAGATGCTATAAAAAATAAAATGCTTTTGTTTTCATAGTTTTTTTTTTCTATTCTACTGCAAGTTCTGGGATATATTGTTTCTCTTTTGTTGAGCTTGGTTATAATTTAATTGATTAATATATATTAATGCCAACTTCATCAGCGTTTTCTTCTACTTCATTTTCTTCCCAATAATCTGCATTAACATAACAAAAATTGTGAAGTATGCAGCAAACAGCAATAATTTTTACTGCTTTGTCAATGCTATTTGTGTTAATATACTTCAGTATCCGCCATCTGCCTTTCAAGAGTCCAAACAAATGTTCTATTACCATCCTGGTCTGGCTGTGCTTGGTGTTGTAACTGGTTTGTTGTAAGTTGATTGGATTTCTGGAATGATTACGAAGTGTAAGGTTTGCAAAAGTAATTCAGCAATTTCATCTTGGATTTTTCTAATGAATCTTATCTCAAATCATACCAAAACTCCATTTACCTATAAGGAGTCATCACCCATTCCAGCAATGGGTATGCCTTATCACCAACTAAATGATATTCATCTCTAAGAAAATATTTTCTTCTCTTATTATTTTCAGTGATATCAACAAAAATCCCGGAATTCCTGAACACCTAGAAAATTCAATGCAAATCGAATACATATTCATTGTAATAATTCTCAAATATAGTATATTATTTTTTAAATTGGCATTACTTGATGGAAATCAATTGTAATTGTAGAATCACAAGAAATCATTGGATTTTCAAGAATTTTCATTCCAAGAACACAATACGTTTTGCTGAAACATGTACTATTTTGTACTCCAGAAGCTAATGTATTAGTGAAACATATGTTGTTTTTGAAATGAAAATTCATGAAAATCATATACTATTATTGAAAAACATCTACCCTGTTGTCATGTGCGGAGCCTGGAAATCCTACAAATAAATTTGTAATTAGTTTATTGGCAGTGCCAATTGCTTGCAGTTTGATGCTATGAGTGGAGTTTTTATCTATGTAACTTTCCTGTTGATTTTCAGGAGCCTTGAAAGATATATTGGTTCCATCAATAGCACCAATGACTCCTGAAACTCAGTGTGTAAAATATATACTTTCCATTTTCAAAAGTGTGTGTAATTACCTGGAAAACCACATCGCTCTTGAAACTGGTTTTTAATAGTTTGTATTTCGTCGGCTGTTGTTGGCCAACATATATAATTTTTTATCAATGTTAATATTCTATTTAGGATTCTTTGTGTACAATTAAACACAGCATAAAGGGATACCCCAAATCTTTCTGAAACTGAGAGATAGGTTTCTCCTTTTCCCAGCCACCATAATGTCATTAACAATTGTAGGTAACCTGGTATTGGAACTCCTCCACCACGGTAGGGCTTTGTAAGAAGAGGGTGATCTATTTTTCCCAGTAAAATATTGAATGTGTCTTGATTCATTCTAAAGGTGTGTTCGGTTTTGAAAACTCGGAGCCGAGCGAGCAGATGCAGATCTAATACCACGTGACCACCGAGACAACGGAGCGATAAATATTTAACGAACACCCGATCTGGAAGTTGACATTTGTGACAGATTTGTCAAAACAAAACAGTTAACCTTAGTTTTTAACAACCTAGTTAGTGTTTGCTGTTTAGTTATTCACATGCAATAATTCATAGTTTTCTATTCGAAAATCAGTGGTATTTTTCGTAAAATGGGAAGTGTTGAAGAAGGCATTATTATGTCGATGAGAATGTGTCGGGAACTATTTTTCGAAGATAGTAGTGATGACGAACAAGAGTCAAAAATTTCACCAAAAGTTGATGACTTTGCAGAAGAGACTGTCCCTCGTTTGACTGATGCGCAATTCAAAGTCCATTTCAGAATCAAACCCGATACTTTTGAAGATCTTCTTCAAAAATTACATCATATCACTGCAGCTAACGAGGCAACAGATAAGAAGGGCCATCCTTCTATTCCTCTTGAAAAACAAACAATGATCACTATATGGTGTCTTTCGAATTTGGAATCATTCAGGTAACAAAATTTGTTCACATGTATAAAAAATAAACATTTTGTTTGGTTTCAGATCAGTAGCAGATAGATTTGGCATAAGTAAAAGTACTTGTTGGGATGTGCTGTACAGAACTTGTCGAAATTTACTGAAATTAAATGCCCACTACAAAATAATTTCATGGCCAAACATTTTACGAGCTCGTCAAATCAGTGACCAATTCGAAGCTATCAATGGATTTCCAGGTTTGTAGAAAATTATATGTTATCATCATGAATGTTATATAATTTTTTCTAGGTATTATTGGAGCAATAGATGGTTGCCATATAAGGATTCTAAAACCAAAACATTATCCAAACTCTTATTGCAACCGAAAAAATTATCATTCTGTATTATTACAGGGTGTGTGTGATAACAGAATGTTATTTTTAGACACATATGCAGGGGAGGCTGGATCCTTACATGATTGGAGACTCTACACCAAATCAGATTTGTATCATAGAATTAATGATGGTGCTGTAAATATACCACAAGATATGCATATGATTGGTGATCTTGCATATAAATTATCACCTAGAATGCTAGTGGGTTTCAAAGATACTGGAGGACTTAATATTCTTCAGAGGAATTTCAATTTGAAACTTTCACAGTGTCGTGTTGTTATAGAACATGCTTATGCATATCTGAAAGGAAGATTTCGTCGTCTTAAATCTTTAGACTCAAAAAGACTGGACCTAATATGTCTTCTGATTATATCAGGTTGTATTCTCCACAATATTTGCATTTTAAAGGGAGATTTACCTGAAGAAATGGTTGACGAAAATGACTTAGATGGACATGCAAATGAGATCCATGAAAATAATCAAGAACCTCCTGAAAATATGGCAGCAATAACAAAGAGGAATTTTATAATGCTTTCCTTAAATGTGAATTGAAAAATAGTTAAATAAATTATCTTATTTTGATTTCGACATTTATTTACTAAGAAACACAATACTCTGATAATATCACACTGGAAAATACCTTTGATCTGGTAGTTAAAGATAAACCAAAAAACTCTTAAAGTTAAGAAAAATATAAAAATCAACTATCAGCATCACTCCTGAAATACAAAAGTAATAACTAAACTATGTAACTAAACTATGTAACGAAAAATATACATATCATTTCACATAACTTATTTGGACATCACAAAAAAATACTAACTGGTTTTTACCATAGAATTTATATATCACTCTGATAAACAAGATACTTACTAGAAACAATGAAAATAACTACAGTAAAAAATGAATACTTGAGATCAAGAACAGAAATAAGGTATTCAGCCTTCAATTAGCAAGTAACACCCTGATTGCAGGGGCACATATTTTTCACTAATCAGCACCCAATTTTACCCTACTTGATCTTTACTTGCTAATTGAAGTCAGCGTTACTCTGTAAATAACTTATTTATTCTTGTATGTTTTCACAAAATCTTCAAAACAGTCTAAAAATCTGTCCTGTCTTTGCATTTTTTCCTTGTGTCGACGTTCACTTGCATTCAAAGCCATTTTCCTTTTCTTCGAGAAGGAAGATTCAAATGGTACACATTTTTCAACAGAAGAAATTTCAGTTTCTGAAGTATTAGATTCATTTTCTTTATTTCCAGAAGTAGAACCTTCCTGACTCTTAGGTCCAGAAACCACCAGTCCTGTATGGCTACTGCAGGTAGCTGGTGCATGGATTTCAGGTTTCTTGAAGAGTATGCCATCCATGGCATCAAAATATTCCCATTTTCTTCTGTTTTTTCCTGAACTGGAATTATGATCTTTCACATCCTTATAGGTCTTTTTCAGTGACTTCCACTTCGTATCACATTGTTGCCATGTCAATTTATGTTCGAATTTCTCCATCATTAATTTGGAAATTTTCATCCAAATATACTTTTTCACAGAGGTTTGAAAATCATTGTCGTATTTATCAACCAAACTTATAAGACTGAGAGTAACTTCACGTGTCCACAATTTTCTGTCGAGTTCAGAATAAGATACTGTGACTGGATCTGGTAATGAACTAGATTCCCTTTCATCTGGCAATTCTTGAACAGTATATGCCGAAACCGCCCTCAATGCTTCGCTTTCATCTAAAAAAAAACATTTGTTCGTAAATATAAAAGAATCGAGGATAAGTAATTCAACTGATAGTTACTTGCAAATGTATGACTGGAATTTATATGATCCACCAAAAATTGTAGATCATCACCCTTGTGCTTACATACATTACAAATGTATGTTAAATTTTCCTCTGCTTCAGACATTTGAGATACAATTATTTACACTATTATTATATTATTTATAAACCTAACCAAATATTCTTTGACAAGGACATTAAGGACAAGTGACAATTAGGAAATCTGCCTGATCCTTCCGTTGATCTCGGAGCTAATGAATTACATCCAATACCGAACACAAAGCAGACGTAACGGAGGAAACCAATCTGAATTATCGAACGCTTGCCGAGCAGAGCGAGCAAATCGAGCGTTCAGATATGTATTAAACGAACACACCTTAAACAGTTGGAAAAAATCGTGTTCTAAATATTTGCCGATCCAATTTTCATCAAAGACTAGTCGGTAGTGTTTCTGGTTTTGAAATAGCATCAGGGGTAATGGGACTAGGAACTGATCACTTTTTTTTTGTGAAGTAACGGCAACAAACATTTATAAAAATTCTGTTCTTCGATAAGGCTTAATAGGATAATATTTTCCTCCATTTGGAAATGTAATATTAGGCAATCCAAACCACGTGACATTTCAGCTGACAAGATGGCGTCTGGTTGGCAAACAAAGATTATACATCACTTGTAATTAAATTGTATTTTGCCCGAATCACCCTATTATTCTGGTAGTTTTATGTGTCAGGTGTTTGAGGGAGTCTCGGAGCTGAATTGATCAGTGCTGCAATATGCTGAGTTCATATTTCCAGAAGTTATTGCAGGAAAACCCAGAGGTTGGTCAGAGGTAAACATGAATATTTATTGTTTTTTCGGCTATTTTTCTCAACTAACCAGTAAATTTTCATTCCTCTGAAACTATCATACAACTATAAATTGTTTGTAGATATCTGACGAAGCTGATGTTGATCAAGGATTTGAAGCCCTCCACATCTGAAACTGCTGACTTTTTTTTTTTTTTTTTTTTTTATCGCTTGGAGCGCACGAAAGGGAATCCCTATAATGTTCAAAGAACATCGTGCGTTCCTAGGGAGGATAGGGACAAGAGGTAGGTATTGGAATTTTTTTTGAACTTTTGGAGATTATATGTTGTTGGGAATACTTCCACAGGCAATGAATTCCACAGCCTAGCCGTTCTATGGATGAAGGAGTCTTGATAAAGTGCTGTTCGACATCTTTCGAGGTTGACAACGAAAGGATGTGCTGACTGGGCTTGTCTTGTTCGTCTGATTGGTATTGCTAGTGGAGGGATGATAGCAGAGATTTCCGAAGAACATTTCCCGTGGAAGTATCGATAGAAAAGTGAAAGGTCGCCGACCTTTCTACGGTGTTCCAATGATGTCAAAGAGTGAGTGAGTGTGGCGTCACCCACCAGGCGAATGGCTCTTCTCTGGATGGAATCTAAGAGCATCAGCGTATGTTTTGGTGCTGAACCCCATATGTGGGAACAGTATTCTAGAACAGGCCGTATCTGCGCTTTGTAGATCATGAGAAGCTGTTGAGGTGTAAAGTAGCTTTTCGCACGGAACAAGAATCCAAGTTTTTGTGAAGCAGCTTTTGCGATGGATCTGACATGATTATCCCATGAAAGAGTGTTGCTGATGGAAATACCGAGCATAGATATGGTGGGCTTGGTGGGGATGGTGGAGCCAGACATTACAATATCGGGCATACTGAGTTCCGCCTTTCTAGAGAAAATGCAGGCTTGAGTTTTGGTAGCGTTGAATTCAACTAGGTTGTTTGTTCCTCAGGCTGTGATTTCAGCAAGATCTTCATTGACAGCATTGACCTGCCTGCGCCGTGACTGATTAGACTACCTCATAATTATAGTCTCCTACTATTTATAGTGACCCACAGTTTCTACCCTCATGAGCAAATGAAAGCATTCAAAACCCTTGTTGTTCACAAGTATTTTTCAGCAACTTTTGTCCAGGAAGTAGACAGGAAGATGAATGATTTTCATGTCATAGATGGAAAGGTAACTTTTTACTTTTATACCAAAATACCTTTCATGATAGGAACATTTTGAATGATGAAATTATGTTATTCATATATTTTTAAATATATTTCCTACCTCGTATGCATGTATATCTTATGCAATTTCTTTTAGGTAAAATATTCACAATTAGATTCTGTGCTAATAAGTAACTTGAGGCTTGGGCAAGTAAATAAGGAACAGTTTCATGTACTGATGTATGTGCTTTATTGTGACCAATGCCACCACTCTCACCATGATTGTGCCCATCATACCAATTGCTCTGAATGGTTTAATACAAAATCCCTACTATATCTTCAATGTCCAGAGAAACGTGTTTTTTTGGGAACAACATTCACAAATTGCTTTGAAGTTTCATGCTGAAGTTATACTACCTGGACTTTTGGGTGGATATCAATTTCACCAGAAGTGAACTATTGGTGTAAGTGTTCAAGTGCTGATGATGGAACCCCTATGACTAGTTGTGACAGTGATAAAGGGAAATTGTATGGTTCTATTTTAAATGATTAGATATCTTAGGTACACCAGAATCAGCATGGTTTTGTGAATTCTGATTCACCAAGTTCTATAAAAAAATATGTACCTATTCATAATAAATATATAATTCAATCATTGTTCATTATTGTTTCAATCAGATCACTGAATAACTATAATGTTCTATGATGATTTTTTCATGACTAATGTAGATCTTTTGTAATATAGTGGAATAATACAATGTATTTTTCATTTAATGAATATTACAATTATATTGATATACTTACTTTATTTGTCTTACATTTATAATTGATAAAAATAAATCACAACAGACTAATTTGTAAAAGTACATAATCTTGTAGATTTTCACCTTGTTTTCACCAATTTTCTCTTCTATTTCTTCATCTCCCAGGACACTTTCTTCATTACAGTAAAATAAATGAAAAATGCTGTAGTAGTAGTATCAGGTAATCAGGTGTTTTCTTGAGAACATACCAGGTCTCTCGGTTCTGATGCTTGATTCATGATTTGAACCTTTTGTCTGCTTTCATTTTTTGATCCACATCAGTCTTGCATTTCGAATGGACAAGAGATTGATGACCCCTATTATATTGCAATGGGACCCAAGCTAGATATTCTCATCTTTCAGGCACTACGTTCTCCTACAATAAGGTAGATGATGAATTTATGTATTAGAAACATGATGTTTTCAAACTATGTAGAACCATCAAAAGTAATGAGTATTTGTTTATTTTATCAAAATGAAAAAAAGATGAGTTTTCCATAGGATGAAACACTAAACTCATCAGTTCTAGAGTAGGTAGGTACATATAAATAATATTGAAATCTTTTTTCTTAGGTACCTGTTCTGAAAATAGTGTCTGCCACATATCCTCTGTTTTATTATGATTGATTCTGTTGCTGATTCTTTCTCTTGATGGCTGCTATCCACATTTCCCTAATTTTTCTTGATAGATTCTTCATGTGTGGGTAATGCTCAGAGTTTTTCACAGTATTACAGTAGGAATGTGACAAAACAGCAAATGGTCCCGATCTGCACTGCCTCCACAATCCACCACAATTCACGTTACTGGCAATTTTTTCTTTGAAATCATACTGAGTTTTCATTATTCACAATAAATCTAGCCGAAACTCGATGAAATGACACTGTAAAAGAGGCTTCCAAAACCCACAAAGTTCTCAAGTAAACAAACTTGTCTTTGGTTTATTTGCCAACCAGACGTCATTTTGAAATTATTTGACAGGTCGTTGGATTGCCTAATTCGAATTTTTTGAGGTTATTTGAATGACAACTGACGAACAAACGTGACGTATTGAAACGTTGTATTTTTTCGGTTCATAGAATAGTGACGTCAAGGTAGAAACTGTTTTAAAACAGTCTTTGAAACTGTTTCGTCAAGAAAAAATGCCTAAGATCTGGGTGAATTTTCAACCTTGCTTATTATCTTTGCAGGACTCCAGGTTTTTCCCTCTTGAATAACTACATTCTCATCATCCTCAAATTCTTTTCTTGGAGCTGTTGTGTTATCATAATATTCTTTGTATAGCTTTCTTCTATCTTCCAACTTATTTTTTTCAAGTCCATAATCAATCTCCTCTGTCGTCAAGAGATTTGTCAAAATTGGTAATTTTGTTCTCAGCCTTCTAGACTGAAGTAACTGAGATGGAGACTTATCAGTACCTGACACAGGTGTGTTTCTGTATTCCAGTAACGCCACTAATATGTCATTACATTTCCTGAGTATATTCTTTGACGTTTGTACTGCTCTTTCTGCAGCTCCATTTGAGCAAGGGTATTTTGGACTTGATGTACAGAATTTAAAATTCCAGGCTCTAGCAAACTCTCTGCATGCAAAAGAATTATAAGGCATGTTATCTGCAATCACTTCAGCTGAAATTCCAAACCTGGAAAATATATTTTTTAAGCACAGAATCACAGTTTCTGCAGTTTTATCTTTCACTGGGATAACCTCTAGCCATTTTGAGTAATAATCAAATAAAACGAGGTATGATTTTCCACCATAATCCATAAAGTCACTGGCAACAACTTCAAAGGGATACTCTGGAAAGTCTCTCAAGATCATTGGTTCTTTGATATTACTTCTACTATATTTTTCACAGCTTCGGCATTTTCTCACGAAATTTTCAATGTCACTGTTAATTTGTGGCCAATATAAGATTTGTTTGGCTCGAAGTTGAGTCTTCACTATTCCAAAGTGATTTTCATGCAGCAACGTCATCATATCATTACGCAATGATTTCGGAACTATTACTCTGTCCTTGTAAAATAGCAAATTGTCCAACAGATGTATATCATGTCTCAGGGAGTAATATCTTTTTAAGGAATCTGAAACTTTACTTCCATCTGTAGGCCACCCTGTTAAACAGTATTGTGTCACTCTTTGTAACTCCAAATCCTTCAAAGTTTCTTGAATAAAACGTTGCTTTTTCTCATCTGACATATTGATTAAATGCACAATTTCTTTAATGAATTTATCATCCTCTAACTCAATATTGTCACTCTGATAGTTTCTGGATAACAGATCAGCAATATGCATTTCCTTTCCGGGCTTATATCTCACATCTATGTCATACTTCAAAAACTTTACTTTTATTCTCTGCAACCTTGGAGAGTGTACTTCTGATACTGCTTTTTTCATCAAGGCTTCCAGAGGACGATGATCTGAGTCAATTTTAATGTGACGACCATAAACATAGTGGTGAAACTTTTGACAAGACCATAAAATGGCAAGATATTCTTTTTCAATTTGACTAAATTTTGATTCATTATTTGTCAAGGATCTCGATGCAAAAGCAACAGGTTTATGGTTCTGTAACAAACAACATCCTGATTGACTTGCATCAGTTTGAATTACAATATCAAGTTTCTCACTAAAATTTGTCAAAATTGTATGGGAGCTAATTGAATTTTTAATTTTGTTAAATGCACTACTTTGCTGCTCACCCCACAAGAAAGCAACATCATTTTTCAAAAGCTGTCTAAGTGGGGCAGATATATCTGACAAGTTGGGAATGTAGCTACGCAAATAGTTGATCATCCCAAGAACACTTTGGAGCTCTTTTTTATTAGTTGGCTCACTTAAATTCCGGATAGCAGCTACTTTTTCTTTGTCTGCCTTCATTCTCTCTTTGTCAAAAATATTACCACAATATCTGACCTCCTTAACTCTATATTGAATTTTTTCACCATTGAACTTTACCCCCAATTGTCTTACTCTATCTATCAATAACTTGCTTTAAATGAATATCATGCTGTTCTAGTGAGTCTCCGAATACAAGTAGGTCATCAAAATAAATCATACAACCTGGTAAATCACTGAAGTTTTCTTGATTCAATTTTTGGAAAAATTCTGGAGTACAGTTAAGGCCCATCGGTAACCTGTTAAACTTAAAAGCACCAAAAATTGTACCAAAAGCACATAAATTAGTTGATTCTTCATCAAGCTCTACCTGGTAGAACCCATCTTTGAAATCTAATACAGTGAAATATAACTGATCCTTAAGCCTTGACCTGATTTCATCTAGAGTTGGAATCACACAAAATTCCTTTTCCAGAGCCAAATTCAAATCCCTGGGGTCTAGACAAAGTCTCAACGATTTATCCTTTTTTTCCACAATTACCAAGTTACTTAACCACTCTGTAGGTCCCTCGCACTTAGAAATAACTCCTCTTTTGAGTAGACCATCTAGACTTTCTTTTAATTTGCCTTGAATTGCCAAAGGTACTCTGCGGGGTGGTCTTGCAACTGGCAAAGCATCTTTCTTAAGTTTTAGAACACATTTTTTTTCCAAATTTTCCTAGACCTGTAAAAATATTTGCATTGCTTTTGATGAAATGTTCTTTCATGTCACAAACTATATTGTCCACTTCAGGTAACATTCTCAACTCTCTACAAGACTGCAACCCCAGTATGGGTGAGCTTTTATTTCCCTCTACTATCATAAATTTGAGAATCTTCACATTACTTTTGTACATACAATTTATGCTTGCAGTGCCGATTGGAACAATTCTGAAACCTCCATAGGCTTCCAATATTACTTTTGTTGGCTCTAATTCAACATTTTCAATTTCATCAAATAAGCATTTGGGTAGAATATCAACATGAGATCCAGTGTCATTTTCAGCATGCTCATCTACTTCTTGAATTTCCCTTACTTGTCTTGATTTATTGTTTAGTGATCCATTACGACACATAGAATCAAAATGTCCATAGCGAGAACAGCGTCTACAGCGTTTTCCATAGGCAGGGCACTGCCTATAAATGTGTCTAGTTCCACAGCTCCGACAATCATAGGCTTCAGTGCCATATCTACTTGAATTGCCTGTTGTATTGTTGTCAAACCTTTTCTGATACTGGGTTTTATTCCTCACTGCATCAATTCTACTAGGCAGTTGTTCCTCAACATTCCTCAACTGCTTTTTGGACAGTTCATTGACTCTACATATTTTAAGTGCCTCCTCTAATGTCAATTTTTTAGGAATGAATAATTTTTCTCTTAGTTCCTTACTATTAATACCCATTACAATTCTATCCCTGAGACTTTTCTCTAATTCAGTGCCAAATTCACATGATTGTGACAGCTTCTTAATGTCAGTATAAAAGTGGTCAAAAAGTTCTCCTTCTTCTTGATTTCTAGTATAAAAGATAAACCTTTCAAACATCTCATTTTTTTCAGGGATGCAAAATGCCTCTAGCTCATTCAATACTGCTTGATAACAATTTCTCTGAGTTTCTGTCAGTTTCAGGGTATTTATAACTTCAACTCCTTCTTCACCAATTGAGTTCATTAGCTACCTTCATTTTGTCAGGCTTTTCATCTTTCTCAGATGCAATTAAATATATCTTCAGATTTTGTTTGAATTTTCGAAAGTTTTCAGCAACATTACCCTCGAAGCTCATTGGGCTTGGTAACCGAACATCCATCTTGAATTGCTGGTTTGAAGTATTTCCACAGGAGGATTTTCAACACTTTTTGTATGCACTATTCAGTGTTTTAGGCTTTACCACTCGACTGCGCCATGTCTTGTTATTACTAAGAAATATAGAACATAGGTATTTGTAACGTTTTCTTAAATTTATTTCAGTAAGAATGTTTACAGGAAACTGGGGCAGGTTGAAACACGGGGCACGTTGAAACATTTCAAATTCCGCGGAATTTTCGCAACTGTATGGTGGCAACACAGAAGTTATGTCAGTTAGTTTGTAAACACATATCCTGCCGTGGAATTCAGCGTCATTGCAAGTTTGGTTGTTGTGTAGGGCGTATTTGAGTGTTCTCAGGTGAGAAAAGTAAATATTCTGCATGATATTCTCATGACAATATAATCGGCGCCTAATTTTTTAGGATATCAACTAAATTAGATCATTAATATGTATCATATGCCATGTTCATCTCTACGGTTATGATTCAAATTAGTGATGAAATTTCGTAATAATGATACATAAAAGCGTTGAAAACGTGATTGGGGTACAATGAAACAAAATAAATGGGGTAGGTTGAACCGTTTCAACCTGCCCCAGACAAATGTTTGAAAGTACCCCTTACTATTGATTCTAAAGTTTCTTGCTCCGATTAGTTCACGAGTTAGTAATTCATTGCATCTTATGGTATTATACGACCGAAATATTCACCTAATCATCATACTATTTATAGATTCATCAGAATGCGAAACAGGAAACGAAAAACCCAGCAATTTTCTGAAGAAGCAATGAAAACAGCGGTACGTGCTGTAATAAGAGAAGGCATGAAAATCAGACCTGCTGCCACACGTTATGGAGTGAACCATGTCACATTAAGTCGGTAAGCTTTCATGAGCTAATTTCCTGAACGAAATTCTAGTAAAATGTTTTTTATTGAATTACCTATCAGATATATCAAGAAACAACGATGCCTTGGTGAGAATACTGAGGTCGTGTGCAAACCACATTACCAAACTCGCCTTGTATTCAACGTTGAGCAAGAAACCATCCTCGCAGAATACTTGAAAACTTGTGCCAAAATGTGCTATGGAAAAACCACTCGTAACACTCGTGAGCTTGCATATGAAATGGCAGTGTTGAATGATATTGCTGTCCCTCCAATGTGGCATGAAAAAAAAGCAGCTGGTGTTGATTGGATGCAGAGCTTTCTCAAACGAAATGGAACATTGAGCATAAGGCAATCTGAAAATTGTTCACTATCGAGAATGACGTCTTTCACACGGCCAAACGTAGATACTTTCTTCAATAATCTCGAAACTGTATTGAATCGCTTTCCCACTGGAATTGATGGTTCAAGGATATTTAATCTGGATGAAACATCCACCAGCACAGTTCCTAGCAAATCTGTAAAAATCGTAGCACAGAAAGGTATTAAGACCGTCTCTAATGCGGCATCTGCAGAAAGAGGAATTCTAGTGACCACTACTTGCATTGTGAGTGCGTCTGGCAACACAATCCCTCCCGCAATGGTGTTTCCTCGTGTGAAATTTCGTGACCATATGTTGATCAATGCTTTAGCTGGTACATTAGGCCTAGCTTCGCCAAGTGGCTGGATGAGTGCCGAACTTTTCCCACGAGTGATGGAGCACTTTATTAAATATAGTTTATCGTCGAAAGAAAATCCAACGATTCTCATCATGGATAATCATGCTAGCCATATAAGTATCGAAGCAATTGAGATGGCCAAGGATAATGGAGTCACTATTGTAACGTTGCCACCTCATTGTAGCAACAAGCTGCAGCCCTTAGACGTAACATGCTTTGCTCCATTTAAACGGTTTTATGCGGCTGCCATTGATACATGGACAAAGTCAAACCCTGGTAAAACTTTCTCTATTTACGAAGTTGCAGGTTGTGTACGTTTTGCTCATCAAAAATCTCTAACTCCAGAAAACATAACGAAGGGATTCGAACGTAGCGGAATTTTTCCTTTCAATAGAGATGTATTCACGGAAGATGATTTTTTGTGCAACTTCGTTACAGATCGACCCGAACAACTGCAAAATGATGAACGAAACGAAGCTTCCACTAGCACCAATGACTACGCTGGTGGTGCTGGTGGTACGAGTAGCTCCGAACGGACACCAGCAGTCGATACGGGCGAACTAATTGAATCATCAAAGAATCCAAGTGAACTGAATGGCAATAGTGTGGGCGATACGACATTGGGAATTTCAGGAAAACCTAGCACGAAAAAGTTTATTACCCCTGTTGAAATAAAAGGATATCCGAAAGCTCCCCCTAGAAAAAAAAAAACTCAAGTCTTAGAAAAAAAGGCAGAAGTATGATACCTACAGATACCCCAGAAAAAACTGCGATTGAAACCAAAGCCAGAGAAGCTTTAGAAAAAGCAAACAAACAAGAAATCCGCACCAGAAAACTAAAACGCAAGGTTTTTGACTCTCCCAAAGATGAAGATTCAGACTCGGATCTAGATTTTGCTTCAGAATCATCTGGAGATGATATATCATCTGAAGGAGATATATCATCTGAATTGAATTCACTTGCCGAATTCGACAAGAATATTGAGGCAGTCAATGTAGGAGATTTTGTTTTAGTGGAATTCTTTGATAAAAAAAAGTTTTATTATGTAGGAAAGATAACAAAAGCGGATGAAGATTATGAAATTTCATATTGCAGGCGCTCCAATAAAGTTGAGGGAGCTTTCGTGTTTCCTCTAGTCGAGGATCTTGCAACAGTTCTCGTGAAAGATATCAAATTAATCCTTCCACCACCTAGCAACAGAAACAGTACAAAAAGAGCCAATAGTTTCTTGAAATTTCCCATAAATTTTTCAAGTTTGGATGTACGATAAAGATTTGTTAGAGATAATTTTATTTTTCTTGTTCTCGAGTTGAAGGCTTGTTAATTTTGTGTTCCTTTAATGAAATTATTTTAGGTTTTTTAGATATTTGTAACACTTGTACCTGTTTCATATGGTTGTGAATATCATATTCGTGCGTTTTCGAATTAAACTCAATTTGATGAAATTGAAATATGCATTATTTCATGAAATAAAATGATGTTTCAACCTGCCCCCTACAAAATCATCAACTGTTACAACCTGCCCCGAGCATGGGGTTCAAAGAAACAAAAACATGTTCCAACAAAAAAATTGCTTCGCCCGTATTTCTTTCATTCAGCGGAATTTCAACAATATGCAATTGTACATAACAGAGTAACTGTCATTTCCTATTTTTTTCAGAATTTTTCACTAGAAAATATGACAACTAGGAACAACTATATATTTTTTGTTCCAACCTGCCCCAGTTTCCTATCATCAAGATATTCTGATCTTCACAGTTCTACCTTAATTGCCAACAGTGTCCGTCAGTTATGTCATCCTAGATAATCTGACATTGACATATGCAGGCATACCAACTTAACTTACATTATATGACAATATGCATATCTTGTGGTTTATTCACAGCACCATCATTGATTCTATGATACAAATCTGATTTGGTGTAGAGTCTCCAATCATGTAAGGATCCAGCCTCCCCTGCATATGTGTCTAAAAATAACATTCTGTTATCACACACACCCTGTAATAATACAGAATGATAATTTTTTCGGTTGCAATACGAGTTTGGATAATGTTTTGGTTTTAGAATCCTTATATGGCAACCATCTATTGCTCCAATAATACCTAGAAAAAATTATATAACATTCATGATGATAACATATAATTTTCTACAAACCTGGAAATCCATTGATAGCTTCGAATTGACGAGCTCGTAAAATGTTTGGCCATGAAATTATTTTGTAGTGGGCATTTAATTTCAGTAAATTTCGACAAGTTCTGTACAGCTCATCCCAACAAGTACTTTTACTTATGCCAAATCTATCTGCTACTGATCTGAAACCAAACAAAATGTTTATTTTTTATACATGTGAACAAATTTTGTTACCTGAATGATTCCAAATTCGAAAGACACCATATAGTGATCATTATTTGTTTTTCAAGAGGAATAGAAGGATGGCCCTTCTTATCTGTTGCCTCATAGCTGCAGTGATATGATGTAATTTTTGAAGAAGATCTTCAAAAGTATCGGGTTTGATTCTGAAATGGACTTTGAATTGCGCATCAGTCAAACGAGGGACAGTCTCTTCTGCAAAGTCATCAACTTTTGGTGAAATTTTTGACTCTTGTTCGTCATCACTACTATCTTCGAAAAATAGTTCCCGACACATTCTCATTGACATAATAATGCCTTCTTCAACACTTTCCATTTTACGAAAAATACCACTGATTTTCGAATAGAAAACTATGAATTACAGTATTGCATGTGAATAACTAAACAGCAAACACTAACTAGGTTGTTAAAAACTAAGGTTAACTGTTTTGTTTTGACAAATCTGTCACAAATGTCAACTTATTCCAGATCGAGTGTTCGTTAAATATTTATCGCTCCGTTGTCTCGGTGGTCACGTGGTATTAGATCTGCATCTGCTCGCTCGGCTCCGAGTTTTCAAAACCGAACACACCTTGTGTTAAATGCAGTCACTGTAGTCACCTTGCCAATTCGCGGTGGTGATACGATCTAACTGAGATGTTTATAACTATGGTGTTTTCACTTTTCAATTGTTTTTCGTCAGAAAGTGTCGATGGATTATTGGCCATAGTTCAGAAATCACCTGTAGAGGGCGTCGCGGCTATAAATTATCTACAGTGACTGCATTTAACACAGTGACGACAACGGGCTGGCATCCGCCATGTTTAGGCTAATGTCAAATGCTCTATCTTTGTCTAATCAGTTGGTTATGTTTTTTGTTTTGGATATTTTGAAAAGCGTTTTGTTGTTATTTAGAATTAAATAATTATATTTTACTTTATTCAAACAATGTAATGAATTAGGCAATCCAAACCACGTGACCCAATATGGCGGCTGTTGGCACACAAACCAGGTACCTAGTGCCATAAGGTTAGCATTGTATCTGTGGACATTGGATAGTTTTTCACTGTTTTTTCTGTTTCCGAAGCCTTTTGGGCTGTGTAGAAACTTTATTGAGATGGAGAAAGATTATCTGAAGACATTGTTGTTAAGAGACAGAGACGTTGATCAACGGTATGTTCGAAAATACATCCCTATCATTTGTTTACATTTTTAAGCACTGTGTTTCTTTCAGGTATAAAATGAAATTGAGAATTATCCATGACTTGGATCCTTCCACAATGAAAAATTGTGATTTCAATTGTTCACCTGATGCTGTTCCACCCATTACAAATATTAATATTCACCTCTCATGACAGCTATTATTCCAAAGTGCAAATGAATGCCCCAGTGAAGGCCTAAAGAGTATATATATATTTGAATTCTGGCTTTGTTGTGGATGTGGGAATTAGAATTCAGGTTTTCAACTTTTCAGATGTACAGGTAAGGTTCTCTGATACTGTAGTATTATTTATATGCATTTCAGCTACCTACTTTGTATTTATTTGTTGTTCATTCATTCATGTTTTCATTTGAATGTAATAGAGGTTATTATAAATTTTTCTACTAAAATGGATGATACTTGTTTTTAAATAAAACATTCAAAGAAAGCAAATGAGAAACCCTTCGAATTTGAAAGACTTCTGAACGCAAGCATATTATTAGAGAAGTACCACATATATCAGATAGTGAATTGGTTGACATGCTGGAGAAACTGAATGGGGTCACAGAGCTCCAAATCACGGGAATAATGAAGCCATTTGTCACCAAGTTATCTGAAGAATCAACAATTGTTATGGCTTTGATTTTGGATGTTTTTCATGAGGACATTATATCCAAAAGTAATTCTGAGTTAATGAATATCAAAACAATCATTTTGAATGTAAAGTACTATCATTTCTTTTTACTGTAGATGGAGTTAAGCTCCATTTTGTTTGTCAGAAAATATTGAATTCACATATCCATGGTCTATTTTTGAAAATGTGATTAAGAATTTAAATTCTGAATAAATTTGTAGGAATAGAAAAATGTTTTCAATATTATTTCGACACCCTCTACTTACAAACCAATGACTTCAAAGATTGAGATTAATGATCTAGTATATTCAGAGACAAGACAAATATATCTAAAATGTTTTTTTTTTCATAAAAAATTTATTTTCAGAATATTTGACATTTCTAATAAAAAAAACTAACATTTTTCACCTTGCCAATTTAATTTTTTGTGCAATAGGAACATAAAATACCAATACAGTGTTCATTAATTCAAGTACAATAATTTTCCAGTAAACTTTACATTTCAATGAAATATGTTGATGCTTTTTAATGAAGAATCAGAAAAAAATACAGGAAACCGCCAGTTTACTCATAGTCATGATGGTCTATGACGAAATGCCTGTTTCTTGTCCATGGCTATCTTCATCCATGGTTGATTCCAGTTGTTGTATTTCTTGTCTGTGAACAAATATATTCCTCATTTTTCAACATTATAGGCTTCAATTGAACAGGAAATATATCTTACAACATATATTTGCACATGAATATTAGTTTTTTGTACAAAAAGCATCACACCTTACCTCAGCTAGTTTTGAACTTCTTTTGTCCAACCCATGTGAATCCTCATTGCTTTTGAGAAATATCTGAGATGAATGTCCCATTTTCTGCTAGAGAATCCAGAGTCAGGATCAGTTTCGTCTTCTAATGAAACAGGTTCACCTGAAAATAATATAAGTGATGTTCACAAAAATCATAATAGCTATAGAAGTTTAGCAGACACCAACTTGGAATCACAGGTTGAGAGTGGACACATAATTTACATATAATCTTTTTGTGAGATATAATTGATGTTCTTGTGACTATCAATTTAAGATTCCTGCATAAATCTACTTTTGAAGGACTCACCTTTCATGAAATGTCTGCTACAGACTGACTGATGGGTACTGCATCTTTGAATCAGTAAGATCATCTCATTCAATTGCAGATAACCATTTTTCTCTTCTCTTCCTGAATTTTACTGGTCAAATACTTGTGATTTAGGATCTTGGGACCCAGTAAAATCCCATTTTTTTTTCTGTCATGGCAAGACCCACATACATCCTACTACAATGGCATTTTACCTCGTCATAAACTGTAAACTGTGGCACAAGGTTCAGAACAGACGAGAAACAAGTCTAACAAGTACAGGAAATCACAAAATAAAACAGTTCACCACTATAATATCACTATGATCAACAGATAAACTATCATGAGCTAATAACCTGTATCACTGATATAACGAGTCAAATCTTGAAAAATAATGAAAGTATAAGGCATATATTTCAATTTGAAGCAATTATGATTGTCTATAATCAGAAAAACGAGTCCAACACACATTGGAAATCACAAGAAAAACTGTTTTATCACTACAGTCATACATATGGCAATATACAATGTGTGCCAACAGCCGCCATATTGCTTTTCATTTGACAGGTCGCTGGATTGCCTAATATAGACCAGGTTAGGTTATGTAGATGACTTAGTTTCAGAAGAAGAATCAAAAAGGGAGCCAATAAAGACTCGGAAGCTGGTACTCAAACCCACAGATAGGTACACTGACTTTGCTAAACTCAAACGAATCGCAAGTTTTCTATCAGTAGGTAAAAGTTTCAGTTATTGAAAACAAGCTAATCAGATCTCTGGGAGAATCAAACATATACATGTTTTCAGGAATGACTACTTCCAATGGGTACTTACTTTTTCCAGGAGTGATGATTTCAACTTGAAGGAAAAAGTCTACTTCCAAACTACAATGAAATAGAATTCTGCATACAGGATTTTTGGATGAAAAAAACACAGTGAAGACAACATATCTGACAAAAATGGTGTATTGATTGGAAAATCAGAAAAGGTGACATGGCAAACTGGAATATAATTCCTCTCTCAAGTCAACTTATGGTAACCCACAGAAATGAAAACAGACCTCATAGGTACTTCCAACGATAATAATTGGTAATCCAAGAACTGACCATTTTGATTCTATGAATAGACTATACAGCTTGCCAGTCTTACTGAATGTGTAGGTGTTGTGTGTCCATAAGATTTGTTTAAGGAAATGGAAAATGTGAATGAACTAGATGTTTACTTGCTTGAAATCAATCAACATTTTATGTACTTTCTAGGACACATATCAGATGAGATATAATATTGTGTGAAAATCTCATTTTGAATCCACTTCCTAGTTGATAGGTACCTGTTATCCACTAGGGAAAGAGATTTGTGAAATTTTGTAGTTTCCAGTTTAATTTTGTTTTTTATAATGATGATCATTTTGTTAAATCATACCTAATTTGCTGTGTTCAGGAGAACTAATCAAATATCAGTGAATTGATAACTATAATAATGGTGAAATTACTAACATAGATGTAAAAAAATATACCTATACTAATCATCAGTGTTGATTATCATCAATAACCTATGTGTGTCTGGCAGTATATTAGTGAGATATGTGAGAAAAAAAAAAGAACTTTTCCCATAAAAATTATTTGTTATTAATAATTAATATTGTCAAGATCATAGTCAAAATACAGCATAGTGAAATCACTGACATTTTTATAAAAACAAAACATCCTATACTAGTCATTCATTCTGACTGACAATATGCATCCACTTTGTGCAAATCGATGTCTTTTTGTATTAATGAGTAGTTTTTTACTATTTTCATCACACAATAAAGCACAGATGGAAATGATTGTGAACTTTTTGGAACAAAATAGAGTACTAGTGACTGGAAAAACGCATCCCTTGAATCCCAGTGAGCTTGATGATAAGTGGGAAGAATTAACAGTATTACTGAATACTGTTGAAAATGGGGCCCGAAAAGAAAAAAAAAACAATGGAAAACCGTAAGTACCTATACAATTCAGTACAATATTGCACATTTTTATATAGGTATCATTTGTACTCATGTACCTACTTAGTTATCAAATTTATCCTCTTTCAGTACTTATATGAATGGAAATCAAAAACTAAGAAGAAAGCTCGCTTGAATTATAATTCTATCAGGCAGACAGGTGGTGGTGGATATATTTGCATGGACTTAGGTGATCTTGAAATTCAGCTTATGGCAATTTCTGGATGGATTCATATAATTGGATGTCCTGAAGCACCACCGGAGGTAGACCCTGATGGTGAAGAGGTTGAAAACATAGAAATAATACTCATGGAAGCTAATAATGGAAGTCAGTCTCCTGAGCTTAGTATTGAAAATGACATACCAATTATCGAACCAGAGATAGCTACATCTAAGAAAAATGAAGCAGGTATAATATAATTAATAGGTAGTTGTAGTGTACAATGACATTTGGATATTATATCTTTGAATATACCATGAAATAATTCTTCTCTGTATATTCTGTCAAATATTTAGGTAGGTAAAAGTTCTATGTTGAAATTATTGCTTATAGAAATAATTTTTGTTACAGGTGCTACTTTCTCAAAAATTTCAATTCCACAGAGGAAAAAGAAGTTAAGACAATTAGTTCTTCCACAAAGCTGGGGAATTCTGCTATGCTTTATAGCCATAGCACCGAACAAATGGCTATAGCAGTCAAAGAAATGGCTGCTGCAATTTCTCAGCTCGCAGAAGCTCTCTCAAACATTAGTATTTGATTTTGTGTTGATATGATTGTGATAATGAGATTTGTTACTTTTTTTGCACTTTCAGAATATATATTTTATTTTTTATGTATTCACTAGGTTCACTACTTGTTGACTAACATATCTTCCTTCTGTGAGCTCATCAATATCTGAAACAAAAGAGAAAAGTTCAGTTACTGTGTATTTTAACTTCCTAGAATTATTGTAAATTTTATATTTTTAATCATATCAAATCTCGAATTTGTTACCATTATCCATTCTATTCTGGCCATCTTGAGGAAGTGGATTATCATCATTTTCATTCTCTTCATTATTTTCATATTCTTCATCTGGTAAATTATAATTTCTACAGATGTTGTGTGAAACTGCACAAGAACAAATAATTCGAGCAGCAACATTATGTTTATAATGGAGAACTCTGTCTTTTCTGAGACATCTAAAACTTGCTTTCAGAACACCAAAGCCTCTCTCCACGGTGTTTCTTGCCTGTCGGTGCAGTTGATTGTACTGGTCTTCAGGGGTATTTGGTGAAGCATTTAAAATAGGTGTCAACATCCAAGGTTGGATGGGATAACCTGAATCCCCCAGAAGATAACAAGTTCTTCTCCCTTCCAAATATTTATTCCTCAGATGTGCTTGTACTGTGGATGTATTCCATATTGCTGAATCATGAACAGCTCCAGAATACAGTGCATTTATATTGGTTATGATTAGTCTTGCATCAAAAATCTTTAAATTATTAAATTACATGAATTTCCTATTTGTATGTAGAACTAGCAAACTCAATTTTTTAACTCTAGTGGTAAGCAAGAAATGCATGTTGTGCATGACCCATTTCATAACTTTTTGATCAAGTTATGAAGATTATTCAAATGCACAAATGTTCAACTTTTCAATAACTTCCAAATGGTGAGTAAATAAATGATTTGAATCATTATTATTCCTTTTTCAGATATTTTCAGATAGGTACTATCAATTGTGATTGTGCCAAAATGATGGTCATCTTATAGGTGAAACACTTTTCATTCTATAACTTACAGCTTGAACATTCAAACTATGATAGCCCTTTCTATTGATAGGCCACTGCAGGATGCATAGGATCATTGATCTTTGGTGATACTATTGCAATGTGAGTGCAATCTATTGCACCAATTACATCTGGAAAATTCAAATTCCCATTCATGAATCTGAAAGTAATTTGGTAATTAAGTACCTAGACTGTTATAACTACTATTTATTTATTTACCCATCCTTAGCATTTCTCACTTCCTCTGCACTGGTAGGAAATTTGGTATAACGTGGCAACAGATGATTTGAAATTAGGCTAGAAATATTGTTGATTATTCTGCTCACAGCAGGTTGACTTATGCCCAGGTTGATATCCTGCCCAATAGTGGTCTGGTAACATCCATGGCCAAAGAATAAAAGACTTGCAAATACCTAGAATTGTATATACTGGGAATGATATCAATATAAATGATCAAAAACGTTACTTGAAGGTGGAATGGAATGGTATCTCTTCTTGTTGGTTCATCAACAAATGCTGATAGTTCATCTTTCAAGTTCAGTGCTGCAGTCTTGTACAAACGGAACAGTTTTTGAAATTTTTCATTAGATAGTTCAAATGGGTTGCTGGCATCACGTATATTTCGGAAATGTATTCTGTGCATTTCTCTGAAATTGAATAAATAATCATTGATGCGAATATATCTCCATGAAAACAATGCTTTCCAAACTCACCTGTTTTCAATATTTTCGAATTCATTGAAAAAGTCTAAATGAAAATATATTGGATTTCCAGCCAATTTTCACAGAACAGAATCGACCCGATTTTCCTGCCTCATTTAAATAAATATGCAACTTATAAAAATGGAGGTAGAAAATCTAAAAAAAAAAAATAAATGAGGTTAAACCATGATTATTAAAAATATTTCCTAACTTTGATCATTTGATCTTGATCGAATAGAAAATAATACTGCATGAGGAAAACAACAAAACCACAGAAAACATAAACACTGACATATTGCTGACACAAAATTAAAATCATTTAGCGCCTCGGAATTTGCCTAAACATGGCGGACAGCGGATTTCTTGATTATTACATAAATCATTATTATTATGATCATTTAAAATATTTTTTAATTCGCCCATATTATGTTCTGTAGAAATATTTGATTGAATGGAAAATAATACTGCATGAGAAAAAACAGGAAAACTACAGAAAAATACTAATATTTTCAACACAAAGTTCGACTCATTCAAATTTGCCGCGGATTTTGCCTGAACATGGCGGATTTATATCGACCAATAGAATAGATGACATGCCATTGTCGTCACTGTGTTAAATGCAGTCTCTGTAAAATTATCTGCAGCTCTGTGTGCCTGTTGTCAAGGTCGTTGATTGTCAATTTTATCGATTTGAATTTCGAATTCAAAGTTCGTGTGGATTCATTCCGATTCCTAGTTATTCTATCGTATTCTCTCTACAGTGTGCAGTTCTTCTTTTGAGTGTTTCCAGTGTTTTAGTCCTTAGTGTTCCTATCAGTGTTAATCCCTATTATTTTCGAGTTTTGTTGTTTCTAGTTCTTGTTGTTTTCTGCGTTGTCGTTATTCATAGTTCAGTGTTGTATTCAGTTTTTGTTGTGTTTTGATTCTCTCTGAACATCATGTACTATTGCATAGTTTGTGGACAATCTCAAACAAGTACAGGCCATTCCCTGCGTTTGTACAGGGTACCCAAGGTGAATATTTGCATGTTTATCGAATTCAGTTCTAACTTTGCATTTAATTTTTTCATCTTTATACTTTATACTTTTATAGGAGGATAATGTTCAACAAAAGTGGGCTGATGCAATAGGCAAACACTTACCACCTAGTGGTTATGCTCCAGGCATTTCCCCCTGGAATGTCAAGGCATGAAAAAGCTGAAAAAAAGGCGTTGTCCTCCAAACTATAATATTTTTTATCATATTTTTAGTATATACTTGAGTGGTAGGTTAGGCTGCCAAAAACAATGGACAACAGCGAGTATTTCCTTTTATCAATCAATTAATAAATACAATGTTATTAATTTGAGAAAATCAAAGCAAAAGACACCATTTCATCTTCTTGGAGTCCATCAGAATATTCATAGAAATATAGGAATTCCTTTTCATTCTAATTGGAAATTCCAAACAATCCAAACCTATTTTATTATTTGATAGTCTTGGTCATTATTATACATTCCTAAAATGAAAAATTATTCATTCTCAAAATAAAATATGACCTACCAAACTTCAATAGGTCATATTACTCATCAAAATAAGAAAAAACATAAATATATATTTCAAATGCTTTGTTTTCAACAGATGGTGTTGAAGTTAAAAAAATGTTTTACTAATATATCTGGAGAATCTTCATTTTAATCTTCTTGAAATTTAGTGAGCATATTTGTAGTAGAAGTATTTTTTAGCCTTGCTGAGTCCAGTGGCGTTCCAGCAGAAAACCATTGATATTTTCATGATAAATTACACTGCTTTTTGAAGGTTTGCAAGAACAGTAATTAAGAAAATGCACTATTTTCAAGAATGAAATTAAAACTCTTTCAATAAAAAGTGCTTTAGATTTTTTAAACTAATCATTACACAGCCTGTAGCTTGGAAAATTTTGTAATTAATTATTATGTATAGGGAATAATGAACAAATACTTGTAGATCTTGATATTTAAATCAATTTTCTTCCTTTTGTAGGCTCCATGATGATTTATGTATGGATGAAAGTCCTAATATTTTTATTCAAGAACCTTCCACCTCCCAATCATGTACCTTACCTGAAGAAAATATGGAAAATACCCAAATTGATGGTATCCCATCGCAACCTGAACCTTAAACAGAAAATGACCCAACAAGTCTGATGGAACTAACAGTGGAGGATACTGTAATAGGATCCAGGTACCTATTATCCCTTATTCAAAAATAAAATCACACAACTACCCTAGATGATCATAGGGAGTGTCTCCAATGGACCTACAACTTTCCTTTATATGACTATTGAAAATAAAAAAATATTCATTATTCCAGATTGTTTGGGATTTTCTCTCCTCATTTCTATGAAATAAAAATATGAATATTATTTCAATATACAAATAGTAAGGACAAATCAGATGATTTACCCCAAAATGTCAATAGCCCAATCACCTTAGTATCAAATTTGACGAATAGCGGGAATCTAACCCAAAGTTTTTGAAAATTGGTGTACATGTTCACTTTGGCATGACTTTCAACTAAAAAAAAGTCACCTGCTGTACCTGTAGAGCTAACTCCGCCATCTTGAAAAATGTGTGCACTTTTTCAGTTATTCGGTTATATCTCAATATCTGTTGACTTCATCGAGAACCAAATGGTCAGGTAAAATGAAGGTAATTGAATTTAGAAAAAAAAGGCCCCCACATAAATATTCGTGTAGTGCATGGTTCATCAGTAAATCGTAAAACGATATGCGATATTTCAGAAACTTACTCACAATTATTCTGATATACATATATTCCATCTACAAGTAAATGTCAGAGAGTCGGCGCCACATTCGAGGATCCTCGCAACAGCGATCGACCATTACAGAATACCAGTGTTGCCACATATCCAGGTTTTCTCAAGTGAGCTGACCTGTAACCTGCAGTAGTTCGAAGAGCAAGAGTTTGATGTTGAAATAAATGAATTGTAGCCCCTACATGAACTCAATCGAATCAGATTTGAAATAATTCTGAGATATCTCAAATGAATATTGAAATAAAATTATTACTTTCACCATTCATACAAAAATAGCTGAATTTCATACAGATACAAAAAACGAAGGGTTCAAGGCACAAAGCAAGCAGTGGACGATGCGGATCCGCTAATAATACAGACATCTATTTTAATGTCATCCTCTACCCAAGTCACCGTTATTGGAGAAGATGTAGATCTACTTATTCTACTCATAGCTTTGGCTCCAGCAGAACGCAACATTTATTTTGTCAAACCAAAAAGAGGCAATGTAGAGGCAAAAAGGTACTGTTCCCGCGAACTACAAACCAGTACTAAATTACAGAACACTATCCCTTTGTTACATGCCTTTGGATGTTGTGATACCATATCATGTTTCTTCAGAAAAGGAGAGTCGAAATGCTTCAAACTCATGAAGGACCAGCCGTCATTACGAGAAGTTGCGAAGACTTTCAACAACCCGGAAGCTACGAGTGAAGAAAGTATCTGCAGCAGGTGAACGATTCGTTCTAGCTCTGTATGGTGCCCATACAACGGAAACATCATTGAACAAGCACCGGTACAATATGTTCGCTGAATCTGCTACCAACAAGAAAGTAGATCTGGCTTCTCTGCCACCGACGGAAGCAGCTTTGAGGCAGCACTCCTGCGGAGTCAATCATCAGATTTCGTGGTTGGGTAATCAAAAATGTCCTGAGCTTTGGGGGTGGAAGAGGAGTGCTGTTGGTCTGGTACCTGTGCCAACTACCCTATCTGCTGCTCCAGATTCTTTGCTCCAGATAATTTCTTGCAATTGCAAGGAAGGATGCACGGCATCGTTTTTTCCCGTTTCATCCCTTATAAGTAATGAATACGGACGAACCCGACCCGATGCATGTATTTTCAAATGACGAGGATGACATGTTTTATTCTCCAGAAATTTGAGGAGAACAACAATCCCTACCTTGGTCTTCACGATGTTCTCTGAATATTACACGATATCCCTTCTCGGGGGAACCAGAACATAAAAAAGCGAATACTGATAGGATGAAACGTAATTTTGATTTCAGCCTGTCTGGACTTGAATTGAACGATTATAGCTATGAATGCTTTTCTGCAAGTCACCAGGAGCGTATCTAACTGAATTATAGTTTGTCCAGCCAGTTTGCAGTAGAAAATCATATTTTGCCAAATGGTTGTGGCGACATAAGTCCAAAACCATGGATATTTCGAAAATAATTGAGAGATACTTTTTTTCGAAAAATTTTGTTAGCTTCCTTTTACCTTATCACCTTTATCGCGATAAAGTGGACAGTTACCTAGATATACGTGAAAAACTGAAATAATGCACCTATTTTCCAAGATGGCGGCGCAAGCTCTACAGGTACGGGTGGTGACTTTTTTTTGGTAAGATGTAATGCTTGAAGGAACACGTACACCAATTTTCAAAACTTTGGCTCCGATTCCCGCTATTTTTTCTAAGGTGACTGGGCTACAATGTGTTTAAAGAATTTCCCTATCAGAGAGCCTAAAAGAAAAATTCACTAGCTTGTCAGTGACAACTTGTTTGGAGAAGAGAAATGAAGGTATGTATATAGAAAAAATATCAAATTTTTACTTAGCTTTGGACGTTTCGGGAACGAATCTGCTCCTGTTTTCAACATAAAAAAATGGATATTTGAATATCAAATTCGTATTGCACTTTACATGAGTTACAGGATGTTTTCATTAATTAATCTTGAATTTGCCATTTTCAGATCTCAGTAGTGAGTACCATGTTCTATCAATGAAAATGGTAAATTCAAGATTAATTAATGAAAACATCCTGTAACTCATTTGATTGCCGAGAACTGAAAGGTGCCAAGAGAAATACGAATTTGATATTCAAATATCCATTTTTATGTTGAAAACGTGAGCAGATTCGTTCCTGAAACGTCCAAAGCTAAGTGAAAATTTGATATTGTTTCTATATACCTTTATTTCTCATCTCCAAACTTGTTTCAATACAAATTGTCACTAACAAGCTAGTAAATTTTTCTTTTAGGCTCTCTGATAGGAAAATTCTTTGAAGGCAGTGACATTTTGGGACAAATCATCTGATTTGTAAAATATATTGGAAATCTAGTTGATATTTTGATATATAATTTTAAAATACTTACATATTACAAAAATGTGGAGAAAATACAATAATTACATTTGCTACCCTAGGTTATTTTAATCAAATGAAAAATGATACCACACACAGACTACTGAGACCAAAATAAGATAATTGGACTAAACTTCAAGCTCTATACCAAAATGTATTGGTTAGCCCCTACAGGGCGTTGAAATAAATATGTAATACATAATTCTACACAGTATTTCAAATTCCTAAAATGTCCTATATATCATATATCATCTATGATTCTCTTTGAAAAGGAAATTGGTACTTACCTGAAATTATTAAATAATTTTCAAGGGTACCAAAGCATGAAAAACAAAGCAATTTGATATAGAGGTAAAATAAGTTCAATTATCTTATTTTGATCTCAGTAGTCTATGCTTGTCTATGGTATCATTTTGTAACAAAATTTCAGGGACACCCTGTATATCAATAAATCAACCAAATAAATGATGATAAATTGACATTGAAATTAACTTCCTTCCATTTGTAGCCTCTGTGATGATGTATGTATGGATGAAAGTCCTACTATTCCCATTGAAGAACCTTCCACCTCCCAATCTTGTATCCCACCTGAAATCATGGAAATTTAGGATATTGATGATGATCCTCAACATGAACTTATACCAGAAACTCGACCAGAAAAGAACTCATTGTATTTTTTATCAATTTTACCTATGACTTGGTTGTACATTATATACTTGATTCAATAAATTTTTTTTTTTTCAAGATGGAATGTCTCCTCAAATAGAAGACTTATAAAAAAATCTAATGTTTTGGCAATACTTGTCACAACTTTATCATATTCATGTGTTTGATATAATATATGTACTTATTTCAAAATCACCTTGTAATTATATGATTTCTTCTAGGAACACTTTATTTTCAATGTTCAATTTGTAAACATTTTTTTCCAGATATTTACTGATATTGATTCCCAATTCTTTATGTACACATGTATACATATTGTCATCTCATATATCATAGGAAAATTACAATTACATGATGAAAATTCTGTGTATTGATGAGACAATTTTCCCTTGTGATAATTTGATATTGTTAAATATTTATTTACCTCTATGTACATTTATTTATTTTTTATCCTTACTACAAGGTTAATTTCGTAAGGTTTTTCCCAGTTTATTCAAATTACCTATATATGTTTATTCCAAAGTATACTTTGTAAATGTTTTTGAATAAACTTATATTATTATTATTATTACATGGTTGGTTGAACATTTTCATTTCAATGAAATCAAATATAGACAAGTTTTGCTATTTTGTAGTGTATGATTTCAAATCTCTATCAATATTCAATATCAATCAATCAATCAATCAAATTTATTCTTTCCAAGAAACAACGTTTTTTTATAGCAGGGAACATGGTGAATATATAGATATATTTGACAAAATAAATAAAACAGTAAAATAAGACTCACTCAAGAAGAAATCATTTGTTTTTTTTTAAGCTCAACAGAAAATGATTCTGTTGACTGTTAGGTACCCAATGAAAAACTATAGTAACTGTACAAGAAAACCATTAAAATTGCATATGATGTCAATATTACAGGAGTATATGTTTCTTGAATTCCTTTTTGAATTTTTCAATACTATTTATCAGCTTCAAGTTATTTGGTAGTGAATTGTATTGTGATGGATTTTTTACCAATTTCTAATTTAATTTTCTAGACAGAAGAATGATGTCTGCTTGTCTATATGAGCAAATGCTAACCTGTGGTTTCTGATAATATTTTGGGAGCTGCCAGTTCTGATGTTTATTTGTGTTTATTCATCCATTTATTCACTAGGTATGAATCCTTCTTGCATCTGGTAGGCATCATTATTTTCATCATTTCTTAGAACATTCAGATGAAACTGGTTTCCAGAATGCTCTTTGAAATGTCTGTGAATAAAATGAGGGAATTAAATTCATCAGAGTTATGATAGTTGGGGTTGAAATTTACATTATTCATCTGTAGGATCAATAGAATATAATTATCCTGTTCTAGCTTTTTTCATATTTGATATTATCAGCATTTATATGAAATTATGAACTGGGATATGCTTTTTTCATATAGATATCTATATCTTATATCTATCCCATAAATTTGATTGAAGATCAAATTGATATTATGATGAAAATTCTTCTCCCTGATGGATGATTGATTTTCACAAAATGCTCTGGAGAAACAACCAGTTGAATTTATATAAGGTAACTACTTCAAAGCATAATAAAAGCAATTATAGCATATACTCTGACATTAATCTAGATACTGATCAGCTTCTGTCACAATCTACAATTAATTTTTCAAGTTAAATGCAATATGAATTCATGCATCATGCACATAATAATCAAGTACTGCTCTATGCCTTCTTCCATAGCAATATGAGGAATCCCAGAGAGATACTCACATGTGTAAAAATGATTCATAAATGTCAGTTCTTCACACAAGATAACTCCAGATTCTGGAGGTATTGTATTGAATTGTATCTGAGATCTCAGACCTCAGATAATGAGATGTTCACACACAACCACAAAAATTGGGGAAAACCCAGGCGAAAACACATGGCAAAGACTGTGAAATGAAATTGTGGTCTTCAAACAGCCAGTAGAAATAACCTCGGAAATAACTACCTTATACTTCTTCAGGAAGTTCGGATTGCCAACCAAAAATGCACTTCACAGTTCAAACATGAACAAAAAATCACTAATCACTTTTTCACTTTTTACAAGTTTTTTCATTTCATTTGAGATTTTGGACGTTCTGCCATTTTGCGATTCTCGCGCCTCTCGCGGTGTTTTTGGAAAGTATGGCCAATCTTAGAACACACAGACCAATCAAGTTGGCGGCTGTCAGATTTCATCGAGAACTTTTGACGAAACTTTTTCACTACTAGATGATTACACCATAGTTATAAGCATCTCACATCTAACACGACAAGAAGGCGGACATAGGCGTGCATTTTATATTCTTATGGGATTCCTTTCTACCTCTATCAGAATACCCATACTATATAATTGGGAAGATCTTATATTATAACATAAAACATTATTGAACGATCAAACTAACTTACCTGTGATGTTCGATCGTGATTATATGACATCGCCTTGTCCGAGGATCATTGATTTACACTATGTAGTTAGCGCTCTTGCAGTGCTAAAGGCTACTGAGTTTGAAGATAAGAAGAAGAAGAACCGTGTCTTCTCACCATCCGCTTGGTACCCCAACTTCATTACGCTTGAAGTGCCTGCAATATTTATTTCGGGCGGGATTTTTCAAACGGATTTTTGGGTGGGATGATCCTCGGACAAGGCGATGTCATATAATCACGATCGAACATCACAGGTAAGTTCGTTTGATCGTTCAATTATATGACATCGCCTTGTCCTTCTGATCATTGATTTACACTATGTAGCTTTTTAAAGATATAGGTAAATATTGCAGCTGTTCATTAGCTATGTGTATTCTGAGATAAATAAAGGTATTATCAACTTTATTTCTAGTTTTTTATTCACCAACAGAAAAAACTTTAAATATGTTTTGTATTGAACATTGCTTAAGCAAAATTTGAGTCACTGACCAAGGGTCTGTTATAAAACCTTGCAAAGGATGTTGGTCCCTTCCAACCAGCACTTTTGCGGATTATATCCCAAGATACGCCTCTGCGGTAAGCCAATGACGTAGCGGCATGTCGTGTGGAATGGGCAGAGAATATATTAGTATCCACTCCAGATAGCGTGAGGGTTTTCTTGACCCATCTGCTCAATGTATCCCTTGTTGCTCTACCATAGGGTTCCCTTGTTGACAAAAATAAGTAAGTCTGTGATTCTCCTCTGGTGTTCTGAGTCTTCTTAATATACTCATGCAGGCAGTTTACTAAACATAATTTAGGTTCTTCAAATTTTTCAAATTCCCAAAAAGGCTGATAAGGGTTTTTCCCACTTGTTTTGATAGGATCGGGAATATGTATGCGCACTCCTGACATATTGAAAATAATATTTGCTACCCTGATTTTATATAGGGTTTGGATTCTATGCCCTGTTGCCAGGGCTAATAAGGTTACAAGTTTCCTGGAAAGTTCTAAGATGCTCAACTTTTCATTAGGCCTAAGTGATTTCAAATATTGTATCACTACTTCTGGGTCCCATGTTACATCATAACGCGGCTCAGGCGGTCTCATTCTCCTAATGCCTTTCAAAAACCTTCTAATGAGAACGTTGTTATCTATGTCACCTGGCAAAATGAGGCTTAGTGCTGAACGGTGATGGTTGAATGTCCCATACTTGACAGGTGTTTTATCCATCTGCTGCTGGAAAAAGGACAAAACCTCTGCTACATTTCCTTCAAATGGATCTTTATGACGACCCTGGCAAAATAACCACCACATGTTGAATGAAGTGTTGTACTGTTTCTGTGTAGCCAAAGATAATGATTCCAGTGATGTCTCTACAGTCTCTTCTGGGTACCCCTGTCTTAAGAAAGCCTTCCTGATAGTCTCCCTGCAACCAGGGTAAGGGATGCTGACATAGGGTGTTTTGTTCTGGAAATGGAAGATAACAAATTTTCATTGGGTTCTAACACCAACATTTCAGAAATAAGTAGCTTCTTAAATATTGGGAACCACGGTTGTGTTGGCCAATTTGGAACTACTACAATACCTATGGCATGATCATGTATGATTTTATTAAGCATTCTTAAAATGAGAGCAAATGGAGGAAACGCATAAAAATTAAGTGAATCCCATTTTACAGTAAAAGCATCGATAGCAACAGCATCTGGGTCTCTTTGCCATGATATGTATTTAGGACATTTAGCATTCAACCTGGATGCAAAAAGATCAATTTCTGGTTTTCCGAATTTAGTAATGATTACTTTATATGCATAGTTTGCCAATTCCCACTCTGTTTCCGAATCAATAATTCGAGAATTTTTATCAGCTCTATTAGCTCTTGATGGTATATATGAGGCGAACAACCAGAGGTCTTTTTCCTCACACCATTGCCAAATTTGTTTAGCAAGATTACCGAGTTCCGGGAATTGTACACTGCCCATCCTATTGATATATGCTATGGCTGTGGTATTGTCAATATGGATCAGGATTTTACAAGAACGTAAATCTCTGCAAAAGCACTTTATTGCATAAAATGCAGCTAGTAACTCTAAATAGTTGATGTGTTTTTTGTCCTCTATTGTACTCCACCTACCATATGTGCATGTTTCCCCTGGCATACCGAACCCCATCCTGTCTGTGAGGCATCTGAATACAATTCAATGGAATATGAGTCATAATGAATATCATTATATGATTTGAATATATTGTTAAGCCACCATACTAAATCAGATTTTATATAGTCTGGTATAGTCATTTGCTTATTATAATCTTGGCCTCCAGATTTTAATGCTAAATACTTGGCTCTTTCTAAAGATCTCATGTAAACTCTACCATATTTTACTGCTGGACATGCAGCAACAAGTGAACCTACAATTTATGCAAATTCTCAGATTTTAATTTGTTTTTTGTGCAACAATTTCTTCACTAACTCAAAAATTACAGTTCTTTTTTCATCTGGTAGTTCCATAGTCATTTTTTGTGAATCAAAAAGAAAACCCAAAAATTTACAATTCTGTGTAGGCTTCAGACTACTTTTCTTGTAATTAATGATAAAACCGAGACTCTCCAATAATTTGAGTACAAATTTAACATGCAACTGGCATTTCTGTTCTGTACTGGCAGTAATCCAGAAATCATCTAAATATGACACACATGTAACACCCAAGTGCCTGAGATGGCCTAAAATAGGTCTAATTATTTTACTAAAAACATATGGTCCAGTGGAAATTCCAAAGGGTAAACAAGTGAATTGATAATACTCTTTTCCCACTTGAAATCTTAGATATTTTCTAATTTTTTTATGAATTGGTACTAAGAAATAGGCATCCTTCAAATCAATTGTTGCCATAAAGGCATTATTTTCAATCAACTTCAAAACTGTTCTGGTATCCTCCATCTTGAAGTGTTTAGTGTTAATAAAGTTATTTAGTCTTTTGAGGTTTAGGATAAATTGTTTTGAGCCATTTGGCTTATTGACTGAAAAGTATGGAGACGAAAATTGGCCAGAACAACCACATTTTTCGATTGCACCCATTAAGTTGAGTTCCTTCAGTGCCTTAACCACTTTAGGACTTGCTTTGGATGGTTTCCCTAGAACTGATCTGTGATCTTTTTGTCTAGGATTGGTATGAAATGGGATTTTGTATCCCTCAATGATACCTCTGGTTGTCTGGGTAATTGGTATTTGTTCCCAGCAATTTATTAACTTTTCCAGTCTACCAGCTGTAGTACCTACCTCTACTTCCTTCTCCTGAAAGTTGTCCGAGCTGGTTGCTGCTGGCGAGATTGCTGGCGAAATTGTTGTCGAGGATATTGCCCTTTTTGTTCTGGTGTCCTCACATACCTGAACGGGCTTTGGTAGTTTAAATTCTGTGTTGGACGAAACTGTTTTTTCATGTCAGTGTTATTTTGTTTAATTATAGTTCCTGACCTTTGTATAGAGCGGGCATTTTTTATTTTTTCACCCAAATCATCTCCAAAGAGAGATCTTGAAATTGGAGCTTTGCTTAGGACCTCTTGGATTGTTTTATCAACATGGGGAGAAACAGTTCTTCTTCTAGACGAGGACAATCGATAATGTGGGTCGATTAGAACATTTGTTCCTGTAATTAATGGTTCTAGAACCTTATTTTTGAGAGACTCAGAAGTATTTGCAGCCTGCAAGAGGTTGTTGATTGCAAAACCTATAGATGCAAGGCCTGTCCCCAACTGGTTTTGCCTGGATATTTGACATTTTTCCATTTTTAACATGCCCTCTGGAAGAGCAGATGTTATATAGCTCCAGATTCAGTTCTGGAGCAGCAAGACCTGGCAAATTAGAGCAAGTTGGAACCTTCTGTAATATTTGAAATTTTTTATCTTTCTCTAAACCCTGGCATAACATTTTCAGCCATTTGTTCTTGAGGGCATCATGTAGATCATAACACAGTGTGTTTTCTTTATCAGCTCCAATGAGTTGTAATATAGAATTATCTAGGTCATCAGAAGTTTTGGCTATTGGCAATTCATTATCGTTTTCAACTGTGGGAACCTCTAGAATGTTATTAGGCTCATTAATAGGTAAACCCTCGTCCTCAACCTCATTACTAGAAATAGATTCTTCATCTACAAAAGATGATCCCGGTTCAATCTGGTCATTGACCTCTCTGGCCTGTGGCATCAATTGAGGGTCTTGATCCATCATTACAGGATCAGTCGCTGAACATTCCCCGGCCTGTGGCCCTAGACGGGATTGCTCGCGTTTCTTTCCTGGTCCGTTGTCCCTATAGTTGGATTTTTCCCCGGCCTGTGGCCCTAGACGAGATTTATGTTGAGCTCGATGTTCTCTAGGAGAACGAGATCGAGATCGGGATCTACTTCTCTGGTCTCGACGGGAAGATGATACTCTTCTAGAAGATGTGCTGTGAAAACTTCGAGAATGGCTTCTATTACGCATTATTTCATCTCTCAAACTTTGAAACTGTTTCTCTAGGTTTCGTATGCGGTCTCGAGAACTAGAACGTTCTCTCTTCCTTTTCTTCACCATTTCGGCAATAAAAAACGTTGGATCTCTTGATTAATTGTAATTTTGATCAAAATAATTAAATGAACACGTGTAAGCCTTTTCGCACTGAAAAGCGTAATGAAGTTGGGGTACCAAGCGGATGGTGGGAGGACACGGTTCTTCTTCTTCTTATCTTTAAACTCAGTGGCCTTTAGCACTGCAAGAGCGCTAACTACATAGTGTAAATCAATGATCAGAAGGACAAGGCGATGTCATATAATGGGCAGTGATGAATATGAACAATTAGAGAATATGAAGATCTACTGACAACAAATTATTAATTGATTGACTTAATGTTTATGAGAACCTCATTGTTCGAACCATTAGAGAGTTGAAGTGATGTCATGAACGTTAACGTGAACGTACAAACTGACAGCTACGCATGCGTAGTTTTTTTTATTCACGTTTACGTCGAGAAATTGCTTACGGGCGTACGTAATCTTCCGTGTGTTCACGTCAGGCCTCACGTGTACTCATACGCTAACCCAAGGCGCCGTAAGTTGCCGAACTGTGCCGAAACCACCGAAACATCACCCAGATAACTTGCCACTCTTGCCAGATAAGGACTTGTAGGTTTGTGGTTTGTTTTGTTTACTACTGTGCTAAGTACAGCTTGAGTTTTCCTTATCAATCAAGAATAATGAATTCATCAAAAAGTCGCTTTAGATTTACAGACGAATTTGATCTGTATCTTGCTAGGTGAGTGTATGGACAAAATCCATATGAAGACACAAAAAGATGGGCAGTGATCCAGGTGAATATGATGCAAATCACTGGAAAATGTCTTAGTATATTAGAACCCTGAAGGAAAGGATGAAAAATTTGTTGAAAAAATATTTAGCCAAAGCGGAATCCTTGAAGGGACTGTGAGTATTTATAACCAACTTTTTTTCTTATAATATATATCATATTCACAAAAATAAATTTATATCAATTCCTCAGCTTATAGAAGCAATTTTTAAAAGTGGTTTCTTTGATGTATGAAAGAAGTATGCTTCATTTGTAAAGTCAGATATGTTTCTATATGTATTATTTGTTTGTAGATCAGTAATTGAAATTTTGGTGACTGAAATTGATGATTTGCTCCAACAAATTTTCATGTTGTTATCTGATTACCAAAAGAATATTTACAGTACTACTGCACAGACGAAAACTATCACTTACAAATCGTCCTATCTGGAAGGGTATAATGCCAGGGAAAAGGCATGTTCAACATTGAATGAAGCTAACTCACAGAATGGTAAGTTCTCGGCTGAGCTGCATTTCAAATTAATCTGTTTATAGTGAGGTTTACTGGAATTTTATTTTCTTATATGTTCATTCACTTATATACCTATGAATTCATATATTCCTGAATGTATACTTATAATGAGTTGGTAGATCAATAAATATATACCTAAATAAGTAAAGAGTGAGTACAATTAGAAAATACACCTCATCAATGTTTTAGATATTGATGTACCACAGGAAAATTACCTGCAGAGTGAGACAGCCCAAGACATTCCACCACAAGAAGAGCTTGAATCCATGCAACCAATTGAGGAAATGTCTGATTTTACCAATGTCATAGAAATAGAAATTGGAAATGATAATGATCAGTATTTGATAGGGCAGGAAATAGAAAATATTCCATCTCCTTCAATTCAGAACAACAGAAATGTAACTACTACAAAAAAAGTCTTCAGCCCAGGCCAACATTTCAAGTAGGTGACTGATTTCAAATAAATGAAGATATAAAGAATACTAGCTCTAAATTGAAAAAACATTAATTTGCAAACCTATCAATTTTAGCACCGAACCGAAAGAGATGCAATAAAAATATAAAACAAACTACTGTGCAGTATCTAGAAAAAAAAGTGAGAGGCAATATGAAATAAAATGCAAAGAACTAAGACTTCAAGAGAGAAAACAATTATTGAATGAGAAGCAGTTTGAGATGGAGAAACAGGAAAGACAGGAGAGGTTGGGAATAGAAGAGAAAAGACTGGAAATGGAGGAAAAAAGATTGAAAGTTGAGTTAGAACTTTTTGCTAACCAGCAAGAACTTATAGAGATATTGTTAAGAAAAGAAAGCTAGATACATGCATGTATTGTATACAAGGTGTTTCTTGAGTAAGTGCTGTAGAATATTCAGGGGTGTGTTGCTGACAAGAAAAGATTCTATAAATGTATATATCCCTGAGTTGGTCGTTTTTGAGATACATGTGGAGGTAGTAGTAGTAGTAGTAGTATTGTGGGGAGGCTGTAGCCAGGCAAGTAGGCCCCCATGGGCCCTTTTTGCCAACCCCTGCTCTCCACATATCTACACATCCCTCTTTTAGTTGTCCTTTTCGAACCTTCCCGTCCTTCTGATGAAGGTCAGGATGTCCGTCCACTCTAATTCGACCAAGTCTTCCTGTTGTAGTTTATCTACTCCAAAGATTTCGAATCTCATCCTTCCATACGCCTCACACTCTCCGAGGAAGTGAAGTGATGTCTCCTCATCTTCTCCGCATTCGCGGCAAGTGGGACTATCTTCCACACCTATGAGTGATAGGTGTCTGCGTAACCTGTTATGCCCTGTTAGTATCCCTATAAGAAGGCGCAGGACTTGGCGATCCCTGCCCAGCAACCAAGCCGTCCTTGGCTTGCTAGGACCGGCCACCAGGTCTCTCGATTGCCTGCAGCCGCCTATACGCCTCCAATATACTTCTAGTGCCTCGTCCGCCCATTTGTCAAGGGCAGACGAAGTTTGGCTTCTTGTTATGCCCAGTGCAGGCTCCGGCCCCCAGAACGGTGTCGCGGATCCGATTCTAGCCAGCTCGTCGGCCACCTCGTTCCCGGGCACCCCCCTGTGCCCCGGAACCCATACTAGTTCGACTTCCTTCTGTTCAGCTAGTTTCTCAAGAGCATCGCCACATTCCTGCACCAAGGCTGAGCTTGGTTTAGGATGGCAGACAGCCCTGAGAGCCGCCTGACTATCCGAGCAGATGTAAATCTTCTGCTCTGGTCCCTCTTTCACCTCATGCCTCTCCGCTACTGCCAGAATGGCAAAGACCTCGGCCTGGAAAACTGTGGTATACTTTCCAAGAGCGTAGCTCTCCCTTATGCCTAATCCTTCTAAGTAAATTCCTGCGCCTGAGTCCTGTTTGTCAGTTAGGCGCGATCCGTCCGTATAACATACTAGACTCCCCGGGTGGAAATCCACTCTGTTCTCTTCCCATTGTTCCCTGCTTGGAATAGTGAGGGTGAACCTTCTATTCCATCTCAGCCTGTTTTGGGCGTTCTTCACTCTTAGGGTGGAGATAGGGATCTCCTGCTCCACCCATGTCGCAATTCCCGCGTGACCTGTCACTGCTCCTCCGTTAGCCCAACTCCCCGAGTCCCGCATCCTCAGATAGGCCGCCATTGCTTCCCTCTTAATCCAGATTGGAAGCGGCGGCAGCCCCAGCAGTACCTCTAGGGTTGCAGTTGGCGTCGTCCTCATAGCTCCTGTGATCGCCAGGCAGGCCATCCTCTGAACTTTACTGAGCTTTCGACTGATTGTGCTGGTTTCTGCACCTGGCCACCACACAGCTGATCCATATTGAATCTTTGGTCTTACGACCGCTGTGTATAGCCAGCGCATGATCTCGGGGTTAATACCCCAAGTTCTCCCAACAACCCTCCTTAGTTGCCAAAGAATTGCCACCGACTTTTGCACGATCCTATCTACGTGTTGCCTCCATGAGAGTCTTGGGTCCAAGACGACGCCTAGGTATTTGACCTGTTGGACTAACTCCAACTCTTGGCCAAACATAGTAGGTGGTTTAAACCCGTCCCTTTTCCTTCGGTTGGTGAATAGGATCATCTCTGTTTTTGTCGGATTAACAGAGAGCCCCGCTTCATCACACCATCTTTCGATTATCCTGCAGGCTACCTGCATACGCTCACAGACAACCCCTAGGAATCGGCCGCTCACCAGAACCAATCCGTCGTCTGCGTATGCCTGCGCCTCGAAACCTTCTTGGGTGAGCTTGCACAGGAGTTCATCCATGACCAAGCACCATAGGTGGGGAGAGAGGCAACTTCCCTGAGGGCAGCCCCCATCGACCACCCTACTCAGTCTATGGTCTCCCTGAACTACTTCTACCTTTCTACTAATCAGTGACGACACTACCCAGCTGACCATTGCCAGAGGAGTTCCTCTGGCCTGTAGTGCTGCCTGTATTGTGTCTGTCCTTGCCTTATCGAAGGCCCCCTCTATGTCGAAGAACACCCCCAGCGTTACCTCTTTGAATTCTAATGTCCTTTCGATCTTTCGCACTACAGCATGGAGGGCCGTTTCAGTCGACCTCCCCTCTCTGTATGCATGTTGGTTCCTGTGGAAGGGGCTCGCCATCAGGGGCCCCTCTAGCAGGAACCTGTCCACCACCCTCTCTAGCGCTTTGAGCAGGAAGGATGTTAGACTAATGGGTCTGAAAGACTTTGCTACTGTGTAGTCCTTTTTTCCCATTTTTGGGATAAAGACTACTCTTGCTGATTTCCAGGCTGGCGGAACATATCCCAGCGCCAGACTAGCCCGGAAAATCCCTCCCAGTACCGGGGTGATTAGTCCCAGGCCCCTCTGAAGCATTGCCGGAAAAATTCCGTCCGGACCTGCTGCCTTAAATGGTTTGAACTCATTCACTGCCCAGGCTATGGCGCCATCGGTAACGACCCTCTCCGCCAGCTGCCAGTCCTCCAGAGGGACCAGCTGTACTTGCGGAGCCGGCCGGTCAACACCGGCTCCTCCCGGGAAGTGTACCTCCAGAAGATGTCTGAGCGAATCTTCAGAGGATGTTGTCCAAGTGCCATCTGCCCTCTTCAAGGTTGTTGCGGTACCTTCTACCTCGTTGCTCAGAATACTAATGAGTCTGGCTGATTCCGTTAGGGAGTTAATTTCTCCACAGTAGGTTCTCCAGCTGTTTCTCTTACTTTTTCTCAACTCCTTTTTGAACTCCCTTCTCGCGGATTTATAGTCACACCACGCCCCTCCATCACCAGTCTTGGTCGCTTTGTTGTGCGCCTTCCTGGTCGCTTTTCTTAGTTCCTTTAGAGCTTGGTTCCACCACCGTACGCGGCGAGTTGGTGCCGCTCTCAAGGGACATGCTTCTTCGAATGCCTTGGTCAATGTATTGCCAAGTGTGTCTACCTCCTGATCCAGTTGTTCCTTTGAGCGGATCTCCACATATTCCCCTGCGTTCCTCGAGAGAACATCTAGAAAGGTCTCCCAATTGGTCGCTCTAGGGTTTCGGCGTAGTGGAGCCTCCCTTACCTCAGCGTGGATGCTGAACCTGATCATTCGGTGGTCTGACATCGAAATGTCTTCCGATACCCTCCAGTCCTTGATGCTCCTGAAGATACCTCTCGTCGCCAGCGTGACGTCAATCACTTCCTGTCGAATGCGATTGACGAATGTTGGTTCCGTTCCTCTATTCAGAATCTCTAAATTGGTAGTCGCTAGATATTCAAGTAGGGCTTCACCGCGCGCATTCACATTTGTGCTGCCCCACATCGTGTTATGCGCATTCGCATCACCCAATATCAGTTGTATACCATTAATCCTACTGTACCTTACTATATTCAATAATTCCTCCGTTGGAGGTAAGTGCGCATTATCATATGGTAAATACACGCTTCCTACCATCACCTTATGTTTAGTCCCTCCTACCTTAATTTCCAAGACGACGACAGTAGCATCCCTGCTCCCTAGTTGCGGCACATGGACAACTTCGAGATCCCTGGATGCCAGGATCGCCGTCCTTGGTGCTTCCTCCTCTGCCTCCTTGCCTACCAGAAGACGGTGGCCGCTGCCTCCCAGTCCTCTGACTTTCCCCCTGTAAACATATGGCTCCTGGATTAAGACTATTTCAGACTTACCAGTGAGGATGCTTGCCAGTTCCCCGGTCGCATCCTTGCTGTGCTGCAGATTAATCTGACTCACCTTTACCTTCCCCTCCATTGCTGCCTCATTTGGGTGGAGTTGGTCCTTTTCCGGTCTTGTCCGGGGGACCGCCGCCTTGCTTGGCGGAGCCTGGCATGGGCCCCGGCGGCACTCTCCGCACATGTGGAGGTAATAATGTGAAAATTAAGGTGGGTGAATATGGTGCAAAAAGACTGCCATTTCATATTAGCAAGACAATGTTGACTGTTATCTAATATCATAGGTTTATAGGATTTATTTCCTTGTGGTTGTCAGCATTTATTTGTCATATATATATTGTAGTAGTATTGCTGTTTGTGGTGTTTGCTCCTTTTGAGAGTTATTAGTTTTTCTTTGCCTGCTTTATTTGTAGCTTTCCCTGAAGATGAGAGTATTCACTGTCAAAATATTGGAATTACAGTGTTAAAAGAGTACACTTTTGCTTGCTGCTTTACCCAAAAGTTTCCTTTCTTGTATATATATATATTTATTACAAATATTTATTATTACTCATTCATCTCTTGAATATTATAAATATTTTTTTTCTTTTTACTCTTCAACAAGTGGAAATCATTATTATTATAGGAAGTTACCTACATTTTTTGATGTCAGCTACATGCCCCTGAATTTTCTACATGTTCTCAAGAAACACCCTGTATATATAAAACAATTCAAACTTACCTATTATCACCTGTGATTTGAATAATCTTCTATTTATTCTTTATTGGCATCATAAAGTAGATAAAGTTTGATTGTTGGGAAAGTACCTGATCAAAAATGTGATTTTGAAGTTCTCAGTAGTTCATTATTAGAGTTTATCACTTGTGTTATTTAGTCAGTCTATACCTATTATCTTGTTTAGTTTTAGGAAGTGACTGAGATTTTTATGTTCCTATAGAATAAACGTTTTATTCAATTTTTGTTTTCATGAATAGTTCCTTGAGGTAGCTTCAAGAATCTCCTTGTAAATATTAGGTGTTTTGTGTAAAGTCAATGCAAGGAAATCATTTGATAATGACTTTATTCAGATCAGAAATTTACATTATATGGAATAATTATAGAAAAGAGAGACTGGGACTTGATTATACATTCCCTAAATATTGTTCAAGCTGTGGAGGTTCAATATTAAAATACATGCTTGTCTGGCTTCCATATAAACAAGTATGGCAATTAGTTAATATCATACAAGTGATATACATTGTACCAATTTCCTGCAATAGAAGTTTTTGGTTTTTTTTGAAATCCACAAAAGCAAATTCCTGTATAATTTTTTGAAATCCCCATTCTACAGACACCCTCAAACTGCTCATGATAGTATTGAAATGCTGCCTTTCTGGATGTCTTGCTATTTCCAAGTCTGTGTAGGGCCTTAGTATGAGTTCCCTCAATCCATATCCTTTATCCCCATAAATGACATAATTTCTATTGTCAAATCTTGCATGCTCCATTAATTCCTCATAGAGACCCGATTCCCTGAGCATTCCTGCATCATGTCGATGACCAGGGTAAGCCCCCTTCAAACTAACAACAATTCCATCAGGACATAAAAGAGACTGGTATTTTACACAGTGCACTTTTTTATATCCTGAATAATATTCTGCTTGATTATCAGTTGGTCTACAAATAGGTCTCACAGTACCATCTATGAATCCCCAACAATTGTTTATAGGAGCCCCTTTTCTTGAAATAGCCTGAAAAAAGAAACATCAATATGATTCAGGACAAATTTCTTGGTACACACCTCTGAACACTCTCTCAATTTGGCTTCATTAAGCCATGGTATATTTCCAAGGTTTTCTAACAGATGACTTTTATTGTTGCATATTATGGTCATAGTGCTGTTAATTATGCTTGAAATAGCTTTATAGCTATACCCAAAGATGCTTTCCAAATCAATAAGCCGATTTGGATATGCAAATCTCCTCAAAAGAATGCATACACCATCAACACCTGAAAAATATGAATGCTAAAGTGTCACATCACCTACAAAAAACTCAACCTACTTCTTACTGTTATATTATCATCAGTTGTTATAAACTCTGGAAGACCTAATGCCATTGTGAGTCTAGG
>OU896717.1:11397159-11427491 GCA_918026855.4 Phaedon cochleariae
GCTGACGTATTACATTTGACAGTTAACAAAGGATTGATGACACGACGTGACTAGATGACCTGCAAGTACCGCTACCTAATAATTTAATATACTGGATGTTTGAGTTAGCAATAGCGATAAGAAATAGGGCGTCTCACAGGTAGACTCAGCAAAACATACGTATGATAGAGTATCCGTTTGATATACAGCAATAATAGCAATACAAACTCACATAGGGCACTCATGGCCTGACGTTTGACATTTGACAGATGACCAAAAACGCTATCATACATCAATACTAGACAAATCTCTTTGAGGTTATGTTCCATTTCAGACATTCAGTATAGCAAATTTATTTATTCTTCTCTATGTCATGTTGACATGTTGACATGTTAATATTGGCAGGGATAATCAACACTTAGGAATATTATACATATGGTGCCCCACTGAAAAAGGAATTTCTTTTCGAGCCACCCTGTATAACATTGGCATTTTCAGTTCGTAGAAGATTAGAAGGAAAAGTATTCGAATATTTAATAATTCATTATAGGTGACTGAAACAGCCCGAGATTACGATTTCCTGTTTCTCGCTATCATCATATTTCCTGTGTGATTAAAGTTCGAATAACAATATTTCTTTCTATCATAAGAGTATTAATTCATTCTTTAGTTGGGTTGGACATATGTTTTATTGTGTTTTGCCAAAATCTGTGCCGTTTGTGTGTGTTTGTGTGTATGGGAAACTAGATAATGGAGCAACCCTCACTGTATAGATGGATGCTACTCGTTCATTTCTGGATATAGCTGTTTCTCAATGAAATTGGTAAGTTGCTTAGTTTTGTGCTTATCAACCGAAAAAGGCGTCAGTCTTGGATAGTTCGGTATTATTTGGATAGACACGAAAAACTATAGTTATTTAAACCCATTGTTTCTTAGCAACGATTTCATTTGATTCTTAAAAATTATTGTGCTTAGGTACATGTCTGAGAAAAATTATCAAATTGAACTGAGTTGGACACTTTTTTAAAATACTTACCTTGAATTTTGGGGACAACAAGAGAACAGTTTACATCAACAATAATAAGCGAAACATTTTGAAAACTGTGTATAATAATAACTTGATGTACAGGGCGTTTTCGTGAAACATTTGGAATTTATTTTTTATATTTTCTAAAATTCCGCTAATAACAGAAATTGAATTTTATTCGAATACAAGGTATTCCGTAGAGCATTATAGGATTTTTTATATCTTGTTAGATTTCAGCTGACGAAGCAAGTATAAATCTGAAATAGAATTCTATTCAAATACAGGGTTTCGTGAAACATTGAGATTTTTTCAGTTCAATTTTTTGCTAGATTTTCAGCTAACAACGGAAATTGAATTTTATTCAAATACAGGGTGTGTCATAAAATATTAGGATTTTTATATTTTTCTAGATTTCAGCTAACGAAAAAAGTATAAAAATCTGAATTAGGATTTTATTCAAATACATGGTGTTTCGTAAAACATTTGGATTTTCAGTTTTATATTTCGGTATAATTCAGCTTACGAAAAAGTATAACTCTGATATAGAATTTTATTTAAATACAGGGTGTTTCGTGCAACATTGAGATTTTTCAGTTTAATATTTTGCCTGATTCTCAGCTAATAACAGAAATTGAATTTTATTTGAATACAGGGTGTTTCGTAAAACATTTTCGTTTTTAAATTAGTATACTGGATGTTATCAGTTGTCTGGGTTTGGCAAATATATAGAGAGTCCATAGAAAAAAGTTCTATAAACTATACATAATGTGAAGATTTTCTCAAAGATGCATTTATTTTGGAACTTTCTATTTTATGTCTTGATTTTGATCTAAACTGCCTACATATTTTAGTAAAGTAATGGATGTAATGGGGTCAATAAAAGATGCGGATACCTATCAAATATTTTATTGACAAATGAGATAATTACAATCTATATCATTTTTTTCTTGAAACAATCTTCACACCATGCTGTGAAAATGTAGGCGCCTATCCCTTTTCTATCAGTGGTGTAGTCTTCGATCACATGACGAACCCCCTCTTTGCGGCAGAAAGAGCAGAAACTAGGTTTGCAGTCACTGCAATTGCATGGTCTACCCCAGGCACAGTTTGGCATTGCTGATTACGTCTGTACTGTTGGAGAGCTGCCGAAATACTAAAGTCATACATTGATATTAACCAGTTCGTATAAGTCCTGAAACATAGTATGAATAGCTTTGTTTCCACACCACCCTCGGGGTAAAAGCCTTTTGGCGCGTTTTGCTTTTTTCTTTGTTCTGAATGTGGATAAAAGCATTCCCCTTTAGGCCTATACAAAACCACATACACTCTAAAGATTGGAGGTGAATAATTCATTATAGAACAGATGACTGTTGATATATGAAATCAGAGCAGTTTTTGTTTGTTCTATATCTAGCTGCACGAAGATCGATTTCTAAATCAATAGAAATACTTCATTAATTTGCCAGATAATGCCCATTGTTTTTTTTCAGTAGAACAGGTGACTGTTGAAATATTGAATCAGAGCAGTTTTTGTTTGTTCTATTTGTAGCTGCACGAAGATCAATTCTTAACCTAATAAAAACACTTCATTAGTTCGCTACATGGTTAGGGCTTTTTTTTTCTTCGTTCATTGAACTATTTACCTCAAATTTTTAAAGTAGCCGTGAAAACGGTTGATTTGATCAAAAATTCATTGCATAGATCCGGTCGTGATAACGATTGCTTTTACTTTCTCTCTCTCTCTCTCGAGCTTTGTGCCGGATATTTTTAATCGAATTTTACACAGAACGCTGATAAAAAACTTCAATCGCAATTTGTTTACCACTGTCTGATAAATAAGAAAGAATGACGATGCTGTGATTTGAAATATTATAATGATTTCCGCTTTTTGAAACCGTAAGGTACAGAAGTGTGATCTTCGAGAAATTTCCGCTTCAAACTTACAGGCTTGTACTTTTTGGTTACATCAACTGTGATGACCTCATGTTCCTTGGTTCGACGGAACTGTTCGCTCAAAATTTCGACAGGGGGACCAGGGTTCAGAATCATATCTTTAATTGATTCAAAATTCACAAGCTGTGAAGCAGCATAGTTAAGGGAGAGGCCTTTAACTTTACAAACAACTTTGAACTCTTGTTCCTTGGTTGACCATAGCTTGTAAGCATAATTTTTCGGGCCACCAGATACAAACTCTGTAATATGGGAACCAGGACCGTAACATTCCATTTCGTCGGTCATATCACCAATAAATTGACCAGTAGGAATGTCAAATTCCCCTTGTCTGGAAACATAGATAACAGAGTCCGTGTCATAGTATAACACCCTTTCCCCAAGCTGCTGTAAATAGCTGTAAAGTTTCAACCGAGCTAAGGCTGTTACATATGCAGCAATTACAACATTGACTGTGGAAAGAGTGTCATAGCTCTCCTCCTTATACTCCCAATTAACAATGAGGGTATCCTCGTTTATCGGGAGTACTGTATTGACAATAAGCGAAGGATCCGTCATCATAGAAAAGAATTCCGAGGGCTGATTGATGATTGAAGTTTTTGGTTGGTTTTCACGCTGACCAAACTTACCCCAGAAGGAATTTAGCATAAGCTTGGTCAGTGCTCTCAACCCGGGATTATCGGTGATTTTAGAGAATCCCAGCAAAACATCCTCCCGCTGTAAAAACTCATCAATATACCTCTCTTTTTCCTCTTTGGTCTTACAATGCTTTGGCCAATCTGATGACTCCTGTTTCACCTTGATGAATTTATTCATCATGTCTGTGAATAGACCAGAAACGTCCTCACCAAATTGCACAGTGTCGTAGGACCAAATCTCTTTGATCTCGATAATCCGATAGCCCACCTCAAGGGCTTTTAATATCTCTTCAACAGTCCATGTTCCTGTTAATGTACGCTCTTCATCAGTGTGATGACAACTACTAGTATAATAGTTTTCACCACATACACGACAAAGAACAATCATCAACTTGCTGTTCATTTTCTGTGGTAAAACAGGATGAAAAAGATCTTGAGGTGGGAGAATCGCACATTTAACGAGTCCAGAGATAGAGGAAAGTGACACAGTAGAAGCCTCCTCACCAACGAGTACTTTCGGATGACACACAGGAAATTTGCCATATTTACACACCCATGGGTAGAGCGAACAAACGTCAACGTATTTAATTTGTTCACCATCCCCGGCCTTGTAATATTCGACAATATTTCCCGTTCGGCCACCATAGAAAGCATCTCGAGGATCGAGGGGTAGATTTTTAAGCAGGGGATGATTGGTGACAAAGTTGCAAAGTTCGTCACCGCTGGAAAGTTCCCTGCGAAAATCACACTCCCATTTTTCAATAACCTCATACCCTAAGGATTTGATTTTATTGATTTTGGTAATGGTCGTGTCATAACGATGGTTCATAGTTTCGGAAGGGCAGTTTCTGAGAGGGATATCTCTCTGATCAGTATAGCAGCGGGGACAACCGTTATAGAATCAGCCTTGAAACTCGAAAACTTGTTTTGTGTTGAGATTACCTATATGGGCCTCTGAAGATCGGCAGGCCTGTTGGATTTTTATATCCCGTAGTTTCTCCTCCCAAAGTAACCACTGGGTGGCTATCACAGATTGATTATCACGATGTCTGTAACCACCCTTGGGAATAATACCTATGGTGTTTGGTTTGAGAAAATTTCTACGGAAAACCTTATTGCATGTCGAAGCGATCGTTACTGCTTCAGTGAACGGACATACATTAGTTTCAGACAGCATCAGCTGTCGAAATTTCAAACAGGCCTTGGTCAGAATATCTACATCAGAAATGCAATAGTCTATGATTTCTCGAGAGAAATCGAAAACATAGTTTTCATTGACTCTTTCAGCATGCCATTTTATGAGAGATGCGCGAGCATCTGAAGTGAGATTGTCAGGGGTGTAGAACTGTAGGGCTGGGATAGGGCCCTTGTAATTCTGATTCTCTATACGATTGAAAAGGTGAGGGAAATATCCCTTCTTCAATTCAGAGAATCCGAAAGATTTAGGCAGTTTTGCCAGGGCCATTGGGAAGTAATTGAGAGAGTCCAAAAACTTGACATTTCCAACAGTCATGGAAATTAACCCGCTACCTCTCATAATGAGATCGGGTTTCAGAGTAGTTTTGGTCAAGATATAATTCAAAATGAAGGCGTGGTCAAATTTTCCGCCGTTGTGCGCTATAACGATGACATTTTTGAATTTCTTCCTTATTGTCAATACATGATGAACAAATGGAGATATGGGATCGTTACACTTGAGAATTTGTAAACGAACCCCACATTTCGAACAAATTTGCTGTGTGGTATCGATGCAAACATCACAGCATTGACGAAAGACACACAGATTGGGCTCATGAAGAAGAGATCCGTCGGCTTGTACCCTCTCCTGACGAGTGTCCAGATCATAGAAGACAAACAAGAGATCATCAGTCTTGGGTACTTTCGTGTCGGGCTGAATATAGCAGAAATGTTCAGAAGGTTGGTGTTTGTTGCAAATCTTGCAATAGATCTCTCCGCAGGTGTGAGTTCTATTGGTAGGGACAATTTTGAAACATTCCTCACAACGTTTAATCTCACTACAAACGCCGTTCTGAATATGGTTATCGAAACAGCCGTGTCCACGGAAAAATCTTTTACAAGAGTTGCAGGGAACTTTTACACTATTTTTGGAACATGGTGGTGATGCTCGGCACGAAAAACAAGTACCACCACAGCGATGGCTACCCTTTGTATTATAGGGCATGTGACATTCCTCACAATAAAAGTCACAGCAGAAGGCGGCAGTAAGTGAGGTAATGACATTAAAGTGTCCCTCATGATGGAGTAAATTCAGTGAGAGACCCTCATCCCCACCCTTGAAAATGATGTTACGGCCCTTGTTCCCATATCGATATACTGTTATTTTATATGACGAGAGATATTGCTGGAACTGTTGTAGCTCTGGTATTCCGCATCCCTCCGTAGGTACGGTAACCCCAGCATCAGAAACTAACTGCAGAGCACGCTGATTCTGCAATTTTCTAATATTCCTACGTACATCATTATATTTCGGGTCTTTGTCTGCGAATGCCTGAGCTACAACAAGTGCTCGAGGAAGACATAAATTGTCTTTATTCTTTATAGCTATAATCCCCTGACGTTTGCTACATTCCTCGTCAAAAGAGTTGTAGCAACGCCCTCTTCCTCTGCCAGCAGGTAACCTACAAGAGGTTACACTGAGACAAAAGGTCTCAGTGTTCAGGCCACAAGAGTTCGATTGGTAAATGGATGATATTTTTTCGAAAATATCATCCACCGATACCTCTGAAGCAGTTTTGAAAGCTATCCACCCTGGTCCCCTCGCGAAATCTTTAGAACAAAACGAGAAACCTACCTTATCGGTTGGATGCAGGCCCTCAGTGCCTTTTAAAACAATGTCGGTGACTGCATCCTTGATATAGGCCACCGGTTCCTTGTTTTGAGGAATAGGTTTTATATTGAACTCTAAAGTACGAGCCTGTACGCCGAAGCGATAATTTTTCTTGACCACGTCTTTAACAATCAAAAATTTCTCCATTATGAATATAATACTCAAATAAATCACACTATCGTCGAATGATAACAAAACAAGCACAACTATATATAGAGAAAACTGAAGGTAATGTCGGTGAGATGTAACGATTGAAATTTTCTAGAATCAGCAATTAAAAAAACTCAAAATTATCGACAAATCCAAAATTTCGAAAAAGTCAAAAATTCTCAAAAATCAATATCAACACAGAAGCGAGCTGTATGCAAACTGCGAAACTGAAAAATAAGCAAAATAGATAATCAGATTATTTCTTACACAGAGAGAGAGTGAGAGAGCAACCGATCACCACGAAGACTGAGCAGGAAATGAAGTTGGATCATCATTGCTATTAGGGTATTCGACACACCTAGGATGAGTTCATTATCGATGAATAGGAGTGGAGGGGGTAGGATGAGCAGCTCTAATCACGTTTGGACGAGTCCATTATTTTGGAGAAAAAGGTAATGCAAACTACGCAGTGCTTCGACACGTGTCAAGGTCATTTTGTGGTAACTGAGCGTATATACCATGTAAACATGATTGTTTTGTATAAGGAACGATATATTATGTGAGAAAATACGAAAATACCCAGATAAAACTGGAAAAGCACTTCTAGCAAAACCGATATCGGTTCTTTTTCTTTCTGAGCGGAAAAAACATCTAATTAGCCTTTCCTTTCAGTAATCATGTTTTGTGGTTTCCGTTCGCTTATTGTATGAGAAAACGTTTTTCAATCTCTCCCAGTTTTCATTCATATTTTGTTGTGAAAACTTTGGCAAAATGAGTGAATGCGAGTGCTTAGTAAAATTTAATATACTCACAGAAAATTTTGTCTATATTAACTTTAAATTAGACGCTGTTGAACAGATAAATTCTTATATTTTGATTAGTTTCAAAATAAATAATCAGTTATTCCGGTATGAAGTTACCCTAGGTGACAATTATGACGAAGGTGATGTGTTACAACTTCAATTTTACCGTGACGGTGTGCTTTGCTGGGGATATAATTTTTTCGTGTGTGAAGACATCTTTGAGACTGTGGACGATGATTATTTATTTACTAGTGGACGTATTCAGTACAATATTGTGCTACACCTCTCCACAGCCTATGTTGATAGTTGTTGTGAGGAGTAAAGGTATATATATATATACGTTTCAATCTTTTTTTTTTATTGTTTTCAAAATCAGTTCGTTTCCGTACAGGTTAGATACATATTTCTCGATGATTTCCAAAGTTTCGATATCCTTAAAATGAAGGAAATCTATAAATAGACATTTGAGATTATTGAATACGCACATTATGCTCGTGTCTTTGACGATTTGAGTTTTCATTGTACAGCTTGCTTTATGACATCCTCAACAGGTAACTTTTCCCTTTCGACTTTATAGTTTATGCTGTGGAGTACTACCGAGATCAACATCATCAAGAGTTTTGGGGTTAAACAAATGGTACGACCAAGTGGTTCAAACAAGAGCGGTTCAGTGGCTTGAAGTTGATAAAGTCCAGGTAACATCGTAACAGGTATGTGTACTATGTCTTCTGGAACGATCTTATGTTCAAATAATATAATGAAAATTAAAATGTTCTATGTTAGTTTCAATGTCAGAAAACTTATGATTATAAAATAATGTATAGTATGATTAAGATATACATATGTATATGTTTCAATATCCCGTTTTTAGGGGTTTTACTATTTTATTTCAGTTTCATATTTTTATTATTCAAATAAATAATAAATGTTCTCGAAATTAATATTTTGATTTAAATTGTGATTTAAACAAAAAAAAAATCACTTGATTCAAATCAGCCCAACCCTGGTGAAAAGTCCATTGTTGTTATGATCCTACTTATTTTTACAGCCGCCTTGGCGTTATTTTTCACCGGCGTTTTTCTTTTAGTATTATTAGTTGCTGTTTTTACTTTTTTTTTTGTGTGTTCAGTTCCTCGTTATTGCACAGTTCTTTACGAAAATCACACTCCCATTTTTCGATGACCTCATATCCCATGAATCTGATTTTATCGATTTTGGCAATGGTCGTGTCATAACGGAGATTTAAAGTTTCAGAAGGACTGTCTTTGAGAGGTGCATCTCTCTGATGATTAAAACAACGAGGGCAACCGTGGTAATAGCAACCCTGAAACTCGTATATTTGTTTTTTTCTTCGTAATATCCGTCAACTTTGAAATTACCGATAAGAGCTTCGACTCGTATAAACGAATACCGATACAAGTGTTTCTTTCCTGAATGCCTATTGATTTTGACCTAGCCAGACCACGCTCCAGACACCTACAGACCGGTTTCGAGTTCTTAGGACTCAGCTTATTCAGCGTAACTAACTTCCTAGTTGGGTGTCGATCCGACTGGAACGCTCTGTTCCATTTCCGTTTTTGTGACGGCTCGGGAGAAACATGTGATGGTTATATTTCTATTATTGTGCGACCAGACCACTCTCCAGATGTATTTGTTTCAGCACTAAACCATGTTTCAACGCCTTTGAGAAAAAAACTAATTTAATGACAATGTATATTTACATCAACTAAAATTTATAAATACCTGATGTGTGTTCAGATCAATTCACATAAAAATCAAAAGGTTACATTTGGAATAAAAGAACTGTCACAAATACGTCTTACAATGCTTTGGCCAATCTGATGACTCCTGTTTCACCTTGATTAACCTTTTCGCGACGGGGTTCGTTTGGCGCGCGTGAGCCGCCACAACGGGGTTCGAAAGCGCGTTCGCATTTATGCGGGTCCCGTTGTTTGAGCCCATTCTCAGAAAATATTTCGCAATGATACATAATGAGAAAAACTCAATTTGATTTATAATTTAGTATATTTTGAACGCGAACAAACCTATCAGTAAACAGTGAACACAAAACAGAATGCCTAGTGGACGGAGGCCGCTTCCACCCGCTTCCCGTCGTTGTAACATGTGTTGTTATCCGATCATAAACAACGTCAGAAGTGTACGAGAATCCCCGACCAAAACCATCTAAAGACGATGCAAATGAAGGGGATGAGACGATAACGCGCGGTTCCCGTCGTTAGAACACTTCTCCGGTCGATTGAAAATATGCGGCTCCCGTGTATCAGATGCTTCAGTGAAATACGCATATATGCGTTTCCCGTCGCGAAAGGGTTAAACCACATACACTCTAAAGATTGGTATTTTGGTGCCCCAGGCCTTTTGCATTTGGGAACACTAATTTTTGTTGATTCATCCAACACCTTTGAGCTCTGCTATTGAAATCTGCCTGAAAATACCCCATTTTGACATTTGAGGCTCAATCCTCTACTTTTTTTTTTGTTGTTGCATTTTCGCAAAACCAACTAGTTTTCCATTTATACATACATATATGATCTGAATAATATCATTATTGTGGAAATATTTTCAAAAGGCTTAACGGTGGGTTTGCTCTTCATTCATCCGAGATTGAAGCAGTGGGGGTTTTAGTGGAGGATGAAAAGAGCTGTCCAAGACTGGGTCCCAACCCCAGTGGCGGGTTTTTCCATCTAAACCTTGAAATATTTTCATATTATAATGAACTTTATTTGTACACATACTGAGACCTTGCGTCTCATGCTCTACTGCAGTTTCAGATTACATCTCATTGGTGAAACGGAGGACCAGCTGTTGAAGTATCGGATGCATGATGATGATGAGAGAACAGCAAGCCAGCAGTAGCCAACCATGTCAGATTTATGTACAATTGACCGTTAAACAGAAGACAAGCAAGCGTCGTTGAAAATCATTGCTCAAGTAAGTATGCGCATGGTTTTGCTCTATATGTTGAGAATATAGGTGTCAATTTAATGACCCAGAGGGGAATTTTTTCATTAGGATAATGATCACCAATATTGTCATCGTGACATCAATTTTGTTATTAGATGTCAACAATTGCTAGATGCTATCAGGCCTCAGACACTTTGCTGTTTCATGTTTCAGTTCAGTATTAATAAAAATTAAACGAGATTCAAAGAAATACTATTTATTTCAACTAAAATACCAAAAGACCTCTACACAATCTATGCTCTAATTTTATTTCATCTACTTTCCTGGAGCTTCCTCCTCTTATTATTCCACCTCTCCTCAGAATGTCGAAGCTGCTGTCATCTCTTGGTGAATACCGAGTACTTTTATGGCCATTCTGAATGTGAGATGAATACTTGACAGGACGCGATTCCTTACTCGGCTTGATCATCTTCAGACATGTTGAATTTGAACGCTTCATAGGTACTTTAACGTCAGCCAGTTGTTCAAGCGCCAAATATTTATTTCTCACAATTTCAGCTGAGTCCACAATTTTTTTATGTCTATCTTCGATTTCATTCTCACAAGGATCATCCGTGATAGCATCATTTTGACTCAACTGCTGACCAATCTCAGAATTCGACTGACTTTGGGACAATAATTGGTGATCACTATCAATGGAGTTCGACTCATTTCGTTGATCAGTGGTGATCGATTCGTTTTGGGGATTAACCAGGTCGTTCCCTTTGTGCTTTCTCGCCAAATGTTTTTTCATGCTATCCAATCTTGTGAATTTGTCCACACAATAATGACAATTGAAAACTTTTTCGTCATGACTATCCATATGCCGCTTCAATCCATAGGCCCACTTGAATTTCTTGCTGCATTGCTGACAAGCAAACATCTCAAGACGTAATATATTTTTCTTCCTACTATGATGTTAACAGTATGAAGTCAGGACAACAACTGACATCTTTATAAACCCGACACTAACCATACCGTCACACCATTCACACCGCCATTCACACAGCCATGCACACCTCCACACTACCATTCACACCGCCATTCACACAGACACACCGCCATTCCCACCATCACACCGCCATTCACACCACCACACTGCCATTCACACCGCCATTCACACCGCCACAACGCTATTCACACCGCCATTCACACCGTCCCACTGTCATTCACACCGCCACACTGTCATTCACACCGCCATTGACTCCTGTCATACTACCACTTAGCCCTGTCACTCATATAGAGTGACGTTTTTTTTTTTGTGACGCATGCGCACACCTCTTTCAAAATGATGGCCTATTTGATTCGCGAGAATTTGTACAACACTTGCAACTCACATTATGTTTCAGTTTCACCACTTTCAGTTACTTCCAACCAGCACCGTACAACAAAAGAGGGTCACGATGCCATTGAAATAACAAGAAGGGGGGAATATAAGACATATAGAAGGGCAATGAGGTGTGTTGCTGCCTGTACGAGAAGCCTACGAGTCTCACTGAAGTGTGCTGCTACCTGTGAAAGTACAAGGAGGAGGAGGAGGAGACAGCTTGATGAAGTGTGAAGGGTGGGTTTTTGAAAAACAAAGTAGGTATTTTATTTAGTGCAATAAAATCGTGAGAGTCACTCCTCAAAACGTCTACATACATTTTAATGAACATCGACTATTTATTTGAACAATTTAGTTGAGGTCGGCATTTCCATGCTAATATTATATATCTCGAAAATTGATGCATTTTTCAACACACATGCCTGAACATCATACTGAACACTTGTGACTGAGACAGCATACATGTGACAATTGGAATAAAACAAAATGGTATTTAATCGTTTATTCGTAAAGTGATATAATTCTTGTTAACATTGTTTTCAATTGATGAAGTAATCCATCATTGGGGCAGGATATTCCAAAGACGCTCCAACTGAACGGTTCGGCTTTCACTACCCGTCTAGTATATTCACTATATTTGTAGTACGTATTTCTATCGAAAAAATATATATTTCCATCGATATAACGAAAAGCTGATATTATGCCTGCTGGAATTCCTGGGAAGATGTGACTAAGTGGCCCACGGTTGCTCATGTCTCCATTGTCATCAAATGTAATGTAAGAATCGTTGTTATATAACAAATCAGCCTGTCCACTGTTTGTCTGGAAGACAGCATTGATTTTTGCTTTAGAAGGCAAAGGAAAACGAAAGTTTTGGTGGATTTGAAAATTCGGAAAAGATGCTGCATAATACATGCTATCATTTATAAATGTCACTAGATTACCCACAGAATTTTGGAAAACATGTGAAACTCGAGAAGACTTTAAATCTTCAGGAAGATAATCATCAAGCAGCTCTGGCTGTGGTGGAATTCGCATATCGTTCAAATCGAACTTCCACAAAAATCTATTGTATCCCACGTACATGCGATAATTTTGAAACTGGGGTGCTGTGGCTAGAAACATAAAGTCTGGCACTTGAATGTCGCATAATCTTGTTGGAGTTATCTGAGGCTTTGAGGTTGTGCTAGTAACGTCTACGTTATGGGGTTCATTTGACGACACTGATGAAGCTGTGGTAGAGGTGTGCTGGGATATCGGTTTTTGGGATTCGGTTGTCTGTGTTGTTGAGGTTGTTATTGGTTGATAGTTTTCAGTTTTCTGCCCATACAAATATTCTATCGCCCTCTTATCATCTATATCGAATGATGCTGGACTTGCTTGATACCAAGGATACATCAAAGCTGTATTGACGCCACTGTGGCCCAGCCCAAGAGCATGGCCAATTTCGTGAATCAGGACCATCAATAAATTAGTTTGGCCATCAGGAGAAGTACTATTTCCAAGATACCATTTTTCTTCTGCATCAAGATGAATCTCGACACATTTGTTGTTTTCATTTGGGAAATATGCATGAGCTAAAACTTTTCCAGGGCCGTCGAAATTATGTGGACACTTGGAAGTGCCTTGGCAGTCTGCTCGGAAATTGTGATTTTTTCGAATAACAGTTATGGTAATATCAGGCTTTTTCCTGTAAGGGTTTTGCACATTTTCAAACTTCAAATTCGATATTTCCTCCCACCTATCGAATGCCATCTTGGCTGTATCACGATGCACCTGTTTAGCTTGAGGAAAATACCAGTGTAACTTGGTTTTGTTCCATTTCGAATGTATCATGAAATTATTTTCTCCTACAGAACAACGCGGACTATTCAGCAGTCGTAGAGTTTCGTTATTCAGCGATCCACTCACAGGGAGATTGTATGTCTCTTGAAATGTCATTAATGCTGATTCTATATCGGTGACAGCATTATCCGTTGTATTTATGTAGCCGAAACGCTTCAAAAAGGCACCTGCATATTCTATCGTATCATTGCCAGTAGCGGAAACTGACGCGATGATTGAAAGCAACAGCAGCAGCACTTGCTCACTCTTCAACATCTTGATTGGTACTGATCAATAGGGAGACAAACATGATTATTATGCTCCTTCTAATCTTCTACGAACTGAAAATGCCAATGTTATACAGGGTGGCTCGAAAAGAAATTCCTTTTTCAGTGGGGCACCATATGTATAATATTCCTAAGTGTTGATTATCCCTGCCAAATATTAACATGTCAACATGACATAGAGGTCTTGATCATTCAGTGGCACTATATTATTATATATTGCTGTACGAGTTAAAAAATACCATAGGAAGAATAAATAAATTTGCTATACCGAGTGTCTGAAATGGAACATAACCTCAAAGAGCTTTGTCTAGTATTGATGTATGATAGCGTTTTTTTGGTCATCTGTCAAATGTCAAACGTCAGGCCATGAGTGCCCTATGTGAGTTTGTATTGCTATTATTGCTGTATATCAAACGGATACTCTATCATACGTATGTTTTGCTGAGTCTACCTGTGAGACGCCCTATTTCTTATCGCTATTGCTAACTCAAACATCCAGTATATTAAATTATTAGGTAGCGGTACTTGCAGGTCATCTAGTCACGTCGTGTCATCAATCCTTTGTTAACTGTCAAATGTAATACGTCAGCTGTCTAATCCCGCAAAAGTGGGTGAGGCGTCCAGTATATTTTTTGACTGTTATCCAACTCAAACGCCCTGTATATATCATGTTATAGCGGGTAGCCTTTATATGTGGGTCGGACAGGTATAACGCCTTTTTGGGTTCACCCTATATTTTTTCCAAACTATTACCCAACTCAAACACCCTGTATATAGCCGTTGTTGAAAAATGGAATAAAATGCGCGCCGTTATCTCTAGAACGGATCTATTGCAGTCCAACCGATGATGACGACCCGTTCGCTGGGCCGCGAGTAGCTAGCCGAGTCAGGCCGGCCTGTGATTGGTCGGCCGAGTCACGTGGTTTGGAGAAAAGTGGAGGGGAGGGGCTGGACTGGAGTCCACCGACCCCTACTATTCCTACTACCTAATACTATACGCAGTCTCATCATCGGCCCTTCAAATTGCGGCAAAACGAATGTTATGATATTCCTTTTCACCAACGATAATGGTTTACGATTTGCCAATGTTTATCTCTATTCAAAATTGTTGTATCAACCCAAGTATGAGTACTTGCGGAAAGTATTGGAACCGATAAAGGGACTGGGGTTTTATACTTATAGTAATGATGTGGACATTGTTGAACCGGAAGATGCGAAGCCACACAGTATTTTCATATTCGACGATGTGATATGTGAAAAACAAGATGTAATATGATGATATTTCTCAATGGGGTGCCATAAAAATGTGGATTGATTTTATCTAGCACAAACATATTCGAGAGTGCCAAAACAGCTGATTCGCGATAATTCCAACTTTATAATCATGTTTAGACAGGATGATATGAATCTACACCACATTTATTCCGATCATGTGTCAGATGTGACATTTAAACAATTTCAAGAAATGCGTGCACAAAGTTGGACAGATAGATACGGGTTTCTCGTTATAGGTAAGGATAATGAAATTCATAAGGGCCATTATTGGAAAGGGTTCGACTGCTTCATATACCCCTGAAACAGCAACTGCATGGACTTCATTCAACCTTTGGATAGCACAATGAGCACACCTAGTAGTAAAATCGCTTCAGAAATACACCTCAAACGCAAACTCGTTGAAGCAACCGATGCAGTAAGGAATAAATTCAAAAGTCTCAATAGCGAACTCACCAGTAACCAAATGATGTTAGAAAAAGCTTATGAGCCGCTGACAAAACCATTGAAGGTAATCACCGCGGCAGCAACGGCGGCAGTAGCCAAGCAAAATCTAATGCCAGCAGCTACTCCGAAGAATTATAGCGAACCTTCAACGTCGACAATAGCACACCCGACATATTATTCCACACCAATATCGAGAAATGAGGCGAATGCTGTAGCGACGATGCCGTTCAAGAAACATGGGGAGTCTGGGAATTTCAGCAATAGCTTCCAACCGCTACTATCATCGCCTCATAACGGGGGACCAAAGTATACAACTCTATTGGAAACAACACCAACATCTTCGTCTCAAATTTCAAGCAGTGATATTACAGTGTATCCTTCTGTAGATGGAACAACCGCGAGCGACTTACAGGGCAAAATAATGGAGCATTCGAGGAATTTGAAAGAAAATAACTCAAATTATGATACAACATACGGCGTTCACATCGATTCCAAAACAGGGGAATTGAAAATGGGTAATATGGAAATCCGATTTCCCGCAGATCAAATCGAATTATGGCGCGGTAATAAGAGAAGCGTAGCGTTTCTAGCAACAACTGGATTATACGATTTGATCTTTATGAAACATGTGCCAAGAACTATAGATGATCAAGATGAAAGAATATAAACCACTTTGTTGGAGACTACACGAGCGCCATATAAGAATTATGACATCAGAGAAGGTTTGAATAATAGTGCGAGAAAGAAATATCAGCTAGTCATAAAGCCATTAATCGGCACATCGCATAAAATGAGGAGTCAACTCCTGTTGAATGAAGTTAAAGGTGGTAGAGGAATGAGCAAATCATTACCATACAGAAAAGTCGTGAGTAAACAACATAAAGAGTATGCATATTGGAATGAAGCAAAAGAGCTGGTGGACCGCCTTCGACTACTGTGGGGTTCTGAAATGACTGGCCACACAGGACACGATAATGAGATAATGTCAGGTGAGGGAGTGGGCGGTGCTGAAAAATCGTAGAACTATCACCACCATACTGGGAGAGAGTTAGGGAGTGGGTGGCGCTACCCCCCACCAACCCTTAGCTTCAGTGGTGCGTCTGCGTTATGCAAATAGGAGTGGGGTGAAGTCCCACCCCACTCCTATTTGCAAAACGCAGATTATCGAATGAAGGAGGGTGCAAAATCCGACTATTGAAAAGAGGAGGATGCGAGCGTTATCACCACAGTGTTTCACAAACTACTAAGGAGTAAGTCGAAGAAGTAACCGAAGAAGAAGTAGAAGCAGCAGTGAATTTCCAACCAATATCGCCACCGCCAATATCATGACGTACCCGAAATCGTGGGATTCGAAACCCCTGGCAGTCGCTTTCCCTTTCCCCGAGATTAACCCGTGCACTGGAGTGTGTCAGCGCTGCATCAATGCCAATCGCCAGGCGTCACCGGAACCACCATCACGATCGACCTCTACGGCGGCCAACGTTGTCGGAGCGAAATGCATCAAATGTACCAAGCTGTTGCGGAACACCGATATGGGGATTTGTAGGAATGTGTGCAGGGAGTGGAGCATGGAGCGGCGGCTACGGTACCAGCGATGTATCAGTTGTAGCCAATACCGAAATGATTGTTGGAATGGTGTTTGCCACGGTTGTTCGAATGGGGCATATTTTTGCGGAATACTCGGCCACATGTTTGAAAATTCGAACAAACATTTCAAGGCTTGCTGGTGCCTCCCATATGAGCGTCGGGTGTTCCGCAGAAGTCTTAATATGCCGCCGGTGGAGCCATATTTCGTGCGTGAGCATGGTAGCTCCGATGAAGACGAGTGATTTCGTTTTTTATACTTCTTTTTGTACATTTATTATGTGAATATTTTTCAACACAGCAAATATATATATTTTAAATTGAAAACATTTCTCGATTTCATTCTTCATGGGTTTGGTGGAAGGGTAGAAAGAAAAATAGATATTACCAAATATGTTCGAATTATTTATTATAGAAAAAAAACAATAAACACACACAAGTAGTGTACCTACGTATGCCTCAACATAAGATGGCCGCCGCCGGAAGTGACGTCACAACCGTTCCTGTGGTAGAAGGTGTTGGCTGCACGGAAGTGACGTCACAAGATGACCGCCGAGAGTGACAAGTGACAGATGACAAGTGACAGATGACAAGTGACCGATGACAAGTGACAGATGACAAGTGACAGATGACAAGTGACATATGACATGGAGCACAAGGGGTGATAGATGGGATGGAACACAAAAAGTGACCGGTGACAGACGAGTGACAGATGACGAGCGATAGATGACAGGTGACAGATGACAAGTGACAGATGACATGGAACACAAGGAATGACAGTAAAAGTACTCTGAACTCAGCCCCCTAGCCTCTGGACTCTGGACTCTAGACTCTAGAGCTCATAGATGTGTTCTAGGACATTCTTCTTCTTCTTTTTGAAAGGTGGTCGATGACGTCACAATCTAGTGACTTTGCGCGCCAGATTTAGGTTGGTATTACTACAATTGGTAACACTTTGTTTCAAGGTCACCCGATATGCATATTGTACACACACACACACACTTCAAGTAATAGCAGATTTCTTAATCCAAGAATTGTGCTCCTAAGGATATCCAAGCCATTCGACATATACGTTCTTTCCACTTTCGTCTTTCTTCAAGACTTTCTCCACCAAATACACTCTCGGATTCTTAGTTTTCAACAATTCCATCTCATAGAAACAACCCTTGATTGGGTTGCCTTCAATATCGTCCAGATTGTAAGTTGTCGGATTAGTAATATTCACTTTGGTTATCGTGAATAATTCCGTGGAGAAATTTGCTGAATAACCTTTTTCGAATACACCTTTGAACTTGCTTATTCTAACAACATCACCAACTTTATACTTTGGTTTCGGCGCTATTTTCGGGTGACTATAAGCTTTCAGTATTGTAGTGGGAGTTACTTCAGAGGGCTTCATACCAATTGTCCTATGTTTTTTATCATTGTACGAGTCGGTTAAGTGCAGGTTCCCCTCTGGCAGAAAATTCTTGGTAAATCCAATTTTCCACTGTTCTGATTACTCGTTCCACAATCGCCGCCTTTATAGTACTTTATGTTGAATAATGGTTTATTTTATATTCCTTCATCAGATTACTTGAATGAGAGTTATAGAATTCTTTTCCAAGATCGCTTTGCATGTTTTTCGGTGAATACTCGGCCACTCTCAATATATGTTTCATAGCTTGTGTCACTTCTTGACTGGTTCTACTTTTGATAGGTTTCGTACATAGATATTTGGAATAGCAGACAATAACGAATAATATATATCGGTATCCTTTATTTCGTTTCGCACACGTCTGCATTTCGGCTAAATCTATCTGCCACAAGGCTGCAAAACCTTTCATTATGGTTCTCTTTCTTTTGAAATTGCGCCTTGCAGGCTTGTGCAATTCTTCAGCAATTTTGTAATGAAGTGTTTTTTTGGACTTCATTACCAAGCAACGGTTTCTATCTAAATTCCTGTCTTATCGTATAGATTTCCATTCCGAGCTAATATTACAGTGAAATCAGTTATCACCCAAGATACAGGGGTCTCATAATTGCTTATAATTCAGATACTAACCTTCTACTCGACATCTAGCTGATATTGAAAATATGCAGTTCGTTACACACCTCCTCATGAAAAACCTATTCTGAAAGATATCAGTCTCGTATACCAACTACAAGGGATGTCTTTCGTATCATTATAGCCCTGTCCCAGCTCCAGAAATTGACTCTTTGATCTACAAGTACGGGCAGTTCTTTGGTAGCCTCTATTATGTTTGGAAAGCAATCTTGATGAATAGAGTAAAATGTAATCCTGTCTTGAAGATGCGAGAAGACTTCCTGCAACTTTTGAAAGCCCCTGATTGTAAGATTTCCTGAAAATTCATAGTTTCCACATGTTCGACCTTGACCTTGAAGATGCAAATATTTACCTAGCAGTAACTTGAATACCTCTGCTTGTAGGATATAAATATTGATTCAGTAGCTTCAGCAAAGAAGGTTGAACAGGTGCCTAGGCCCTTTTGGCCCAGAAAATATTATTTCCGCATTTTTCATTTTCCAAGGACAACTTTGGCTTTCACGGTCGGTACCGGCATTTTCACGAGGTCAGTCGGAACTGGCCAATCAGGAGCAAGGATAGCTGTTGGCCTTGCTCAATTTGCGTGAAGGTCTAGGCAGGACATAAATACTCGGTCCATCGGAGCGAGCAGGCAATTAGTTAGCAGTTAGTCCAGAGTGAGTTAGTCCGACAGTCAGTTAGTTCTTTGAGTTCGATTCTCCGGTATCACTTTCCAGTCGGTTTACCAGTGTTCCTGTGCTTGCGCTATTTTTCCCGTTCACAATTCCAGATAATTTTCCATTTACTTTTCCAGTTATTTTTCCGGTTAGCCATTCCAGCTTGCGTTGCTTTCCAGTTCAGATTCCAGTAACGTCACAATCCAGTCAATTAAATTCCAGCATTTAGTTTTTCTGTTTATGCCTTTTGCTACAATTTGAGAAATCATAACCTAGCTCCTGTATTATTTGCCGAAAAATTCATCGAGTGTTTCGATTTGCATCTCCCGTGCCAATATCCGAGATTTCGCGGTCGCGCCATTAGCAGTGTCGAGTGTTTCGCAGCCAGCAGTACTCCTGTTTCATCCAAGTAAGCTATTTCAAATCGGTTTGCGTACGCTTATTGTATTGCTTATAGTTTATCAGTGACTATCCCGTACTAAGTGAGTTTTGTATCTAGTAAACTATCGCCTGAGTAGATTGAAACCTTGTCTGGTGAAGATGACTCCCCGTTCAGAAGTTCAGAGTTGATATGTAACGTAGCTGTTGTTCTGAAAAGAGTAGTGTCTCCTAAGTTTTGCTCTGCGGCTCAACCTTTGGGTGGATCTCGCCACGAGCTTAGGAACACCCTACTCCGATTGTTTCGAGATTGGAAGCCCGCCTGTGTGGATCCACCATACGAGTGTATTGAACATGGCAAATGAAAAAGCCACGTGTATTAAATTGGTGGCTGAAGTAGAAAAATATCCACTTTTATATAACTACAAGTTACCGGAATATTCGAGGAACGACTTGACGGAAAAAGCGTGGACAGAAATTAGCAATGAAACAAAATTGACTGGTAAGTACGTGTTATTTATTATGTATCACTCACACATACACTCAAACTCACATAATATTATTTTATAGTACTCTTCTTATTAATTACAAAGTATGCATAGACAGTAATTATGAATGTAGTTTCAATTAAATACAATGAGTGTATTGCCACGGAAGCGCTGCCCTAGGTAAAACAAAGTAATTAGTTAAGTATTTTCGGACTGTTGACCCGGCTGATCTAGCATTAATGGGAATTTCGTCTCTTTCAATGTTAAAATCTCGATTCTGGTTGTGAGTACCCTCATTATCTGTGGCAGAATATGGCGCTCCATCTCGTAATCGTATAAAATTGTGTAGGACACATACAGATTTAATTATGTTGTTCACTGTAGTGTAATTTGTACACCGAATTGGCGTTAGAAGTACTTGAAACTTTTGAGTCATCATTCCGAATGTACACTCTATTGTTTTGCGTGCTCTCGACATTCTGTAGTTGTAGATTCTTTTAATATTGTTTATACCTGTCATGGGGTAAGGCCGCATTATATTGCGTTTCAAAGGGAAAGCATTGTCGGCAACAAAGAAATATGGCACTTGCTGTTGTGTATCATCATGTGGAAGTGCAGAAGATATAGGCATATTTAAACCAACTGTTTCCATCCAGTAGCTCAAAGCCGAAGCTTGAAAAATTCCGCCATCACTATTTCGCCCAGCATACCCTGTGTCAATCATAGTAAACATTCCATCAGCATTACATATTGCTAATAGGACGATCGAATGATAGCCTTTATAGTTATAATTTGTGAATCCAGTATTCGGAAATTTTTGAATTCTGATGTGCTTGCCATCCATAACTCCTAAGCAATTAGGGACATTCCAAAGTTCATAAAAACGATTAGATATATCTTTCCATTTTTCTGTGGTTGGAATTGCCATATACTCTGTCTTTAGTGTTGACCAAATCACGTCAGTCGTTTCAGCTATTATGTCAGATATAGTGCTCACACCTCTTTCAAAATATAATGCCAATGCCGTAAATGTACTTCCGGTAGCTAAATATCTGCAAAATAAAAAAAGCATCAGTTTAATTTATCTGTTCTGTTTGTTTCAGTTGCTGAATGCAAGGAAAAATGGCGCAATATCAGGTCCACTTTCATCAGAAGTACCAAACCACCTCCAAGCGGCTCAAAAACCAAAAAGCCTTATTATTTGGCTGAACATTCAACGTTCATTTTACCCTACGTTAAACCAGTTAATAGAATTCCTAATCGTGAAAACATACCACCAAATCCAGTAGAAAACACGGTGCCAGATACAGAACCGGCAGAAAATACCGAGGCAGAACCTGAAGAACAAGTAACAGACGAAGGCCCTACTGATTCATCAGATCAACACCAGTTATCTGATTCGCAAGTCCAATCCACGGCTTCTTCTTCTTCTTCTACACCTATGCCCCGAGTTCGCCCCAAGGCAACATCTGCAGCAGCAGTACACGCTGCAATGGTTAAGTTTTTAAAAAACAAAATCGACAAGACTGACGAAATTTTATTAAACAAAACCGAAAAACAAATGAACCATTACTTCCTCAGTTTACTACCAGAGTTTGCCGATATGAATGCCCAACAAATCCGATCTTTCAAAATTAAAGTATTACAACTTATAGATGACATTGAGACCGCACCGATATCTGGACCTTCAAGAAACTCCACTGGTAGTTCTTCAATGGACAATTTTCTATTTTCTCCAATATCATCAGTTGGTACTCCAGTACCAGCTGCATCTCCGCCAGTAATGAACTACCAGTCTAACTCTTTGACAGGCTATCAAAATGCAGATGAAGCCATGAACTATCAGTCTCACTCTACACAAGGTTATCAAAATGCAGATGAAGCCATGAACTACCAGTCTCACTCTACGCCAGGTTACCAAAATGAGGATGAAGCCATGAACTACCAGTCTCACTCTACGCCAGGTTACCAAAATGAGGATGAAGCTTTATTAATAAATAAAAAATTATATCGGTTTTTGATGATTTGTACAAATTTATGCCTTTGTGAGGGATTTTACATCAGACAGATGCAGATGAAAGTGGGTACCCTGCATAATCCAAGGGCACAATACCTCGGAGAATATCAAATAGAAGAGGAAGATCTACCCAACCTGAAGCCTACCGACATCCTGAACTTTTTGAAAGCAATAGGAATGGAGGAACTGCTCTGATCGCTGAGACATCCTGAACGATTGGGCAGCAGAAGGGGGCACAATAGATCTTATAGGTCGCAGTGTATCGACACCCCAACATTAATAGAATAGAATAGAAGTGGGTGTCTCCCTCGATATGGATCGACAATCCTGAACGATTGGAGCACTATTGGTGAGACGTACAGTGTGCGACTCATCTACTTTATCAGGGAAACTAACCTTTACTGTATTGACGTAAGAGCGTGACAGCTATCAAAATAGATGACTTGATGTATCGCAAACTGTACGTCCAGCAGTGTATTGCAAAGCACTCATTTAAAGAAATGTACAGGTTCTTACCTCAAAGTAATGAGTAATCTCTCTTCGGCACTAACACATTCTCTATATGTAGTATTTTGTTTCGTAATGTGGGGTGCAATAAGAGACAGGAGTTCACGATAACTTTGTTTTGACATTTTATACATCGCTCGGAATTTCACATCATCTTGCGAAAGTTGTTGTGTCGCAATGAAAAGTCTGCATGAAATACACTCACCGGCAAAAAAATCCGGCTACCAAATAATTTAGCCAAATTGTTTGCTCTGTAACTGTTTCAATTCTGGTCCGATTTTGGTGAAATTCCGACCAAATCGTAGATCCATGTTTCCAAAAGTTAGCCCAAATATTAGTTCCTAAGAAAATCTGATGACTCGATCATTATACAGGGTAAAACGAAAGTTACTTTTTCATCCTCAACTTCTTAACGCCCTGTGGGAAAGGTGAGTGATCTCTTCTCTACATTATGGTTTTTTTTTCACGTCGATAACCATTTTTTAAAGGAAGATACAAGTGTTTCAAGAGAGTATGGATTCTTAATATTTTTATTTACAATAATTCAGATTCATTCTCCAACCTTCTGCTTCAATGCTTCATCATGTTTTAAATTGAAGTGTGATCCTCTTTTGTTCCTTCTTCATACAACGGTTCTTGGATAACGTCAATATCTCCTTTTTGAGAGAAGATACAAGTGTTTCAATTAAGTATAGATTTGTTTGATTCTCAAAAACAATAATTCAGAACCTATCTACCTATCTTAGGGGTGACCTCTAGAGGCTCATTCGCCTTCGCCCAGCCTTGTCAGATACTCTTCAAGAGCTACGATTCGCCCTTCAAGGAGGATTTTAGGCAATTCTTCAAGGCGTCTTGAGTAATTTGATCAATTCGATGCCACTTCGGTTGAATGCTTTGATTCAATATCGAGGAGAGCATACTCGTTATTGACTACAGGTCTGCTTCTTGTTTGTTGTTTGTAATTGATTTTCCGGTAAGTGCTAAGAAAGTAAGGTAGAAATATGTGATATTGATCCTTGAAGTTGTTAATCAATAAATTCATGTAAGTTCTGATTAGTGGAAAAAAAGTTGAAAAACGCCATACTTCCTTAAAACACTCGTATCTTCTTTTGAAAATAAGATATTGACGTGAATCAAGAACTTTTATGTTAAGAAGGGATCACATTTCAATCCGAAGCATAATGAAGCCATGTTCAATCTCGCAATTTTGCCACAGGGTGTTGAGAAGTATATGGTGAAGGAGTAACTTCGGTATTTCCCTGTATAATGATCAAGTCATCAGCTTTTCAGGAGAACTGATATTTAGTCTAACATTCCGGAACATGAATCTATAATTTGATCGAAATTTCACAAAAATCGAAGAAGGATAAAAAAGTTACAGGCTGAACAATTCGCGTAGATTTTTTGGTGGCCGGTTTATTTTGCCGGTGAGTGTATTTTTGGCAATATACGGGTGTACCCAATACTTCTTTCTTCTTTTACGCAATCGTAAGTACATGTAACACGCAATGACATCTTCATCCGAAGACATCATTTCACGATGACGGCACAAACGCATCTGAATGTTTGCACCGAAAGCATGCATGACAACTTACGGACAGTAAACCGATAAGTGAGGAGATCTGGCCGACAAAGTTTACTATCGGTATACCGCATACAGATGCTGCACCGATACCGTACTGTTATGTGAGGAAGGCGCCTAAAAGTTGTAGTACTCAAGTCACAAGAAGTGACGACTCAACACATCTATTCAGAGCAACCAGTATTCCAGGAATCCCCAAGAGTGTGTAATTAAAACGTATGCTCTCTTGGCCCCCTGCTCCCAGGTCGATTCAATAGCTTTGGCCCCTGGTTTACTGTAGACATCCAGTGGATGTCTTTCTTCACTGTTGCTACCTTGGGCCTCCTTTCCGACTCAGTTGGGAGGAGCAGGTGAAGTAAATCACCTTTATCAAAAATCTGGCGCTCGAGAAACCCCGACAGGTCCCAGGAGCCTGTTCGACAAGTGTCAAAGTAAGGGCCCCAGAATAAAGACGCCTTACAATTTGTCTTTTGATTGGACTTATTTCCATACTTTCATCTTCAAGTAGTTGTGACTACTTCGAACCCCATTCATATACTGATTACTTTTCTCATCCAACATGTACATATATGAGTGGAATTGAAGGAATGTATCAAGAAATTAAGAACCTGATATTTTTTAATACATTTATTGATAAAACTACATGACTATGTACAAACAAAAACAAAAATCAGTCGAAGATGATGGCATCCTCGAGAATCTCCATCATCTCGAGCTTGTCGAACGCGTCCATCTCCATGTCCTCCATGATGAATGGATCCAGGTAAGCACTCCTTGCTACTGGACGGTCATCCTCCTCCTCCTCGACGTCGCTCTTCGCTCTTCCGATGCCTCCTAAGATGAGGGTGGCATCGGAATCGGAGTCATCTCCATCCCCCATGAGGTCCATGCTGCTACTGCTTCTGTCATCATCGAAGTCAGAAGTCCCATCGCTGTCGCTGTCTTCGTCTTCGATGATTTCATCCAATACCCAGGGGAATGGGAATGCAGCGTCGCCGGAGGAATCGCAGGGTGCGGGTGCTTCCCATGGTTGATGGACAGCTTTCGAGGACGCATCGCAGGGTCCATCATCTTCTTCTCCTCGCCAGTTTTCAACCGCAAGTCGATAGCTGGCTCCGTTGTGGTTGGTGGTGGCTGGTAGTTGCTATCCATCTCCGAGAGCTGATTTCTAACTGACTATCTCGAGGAGGAAGCAAGTATTTATATGCAGCGGTTGGAGGAGGGGGTAATTAAAGTAGTAGGGGAAAGAGTAGGGAATAAAAAGTAGTAGGCCGTAGTCGCTGGGGAATCAATGAGTGGAGATGGTTAAAATAGTAGGGGAGAGAGTAGAGAGGAAATTAGGGTAGCGATAGGTAGTAAGAAATCAATCGTCAATTGAATTTATTCATATATTATCCAAATCAATAAATACATCTTTGTCCATTACTAATTCTACACACATATACAATTTATACACCAACACTATAATACACAACTTATATAATACATATTCACATGAAACAAACACATCTAAGTTTGAAATGCCCGAGGCGAGACTTATCCACTTCACAGACTTGGCGAAATTGTTCTTCTGTCGCCAATTGTCGACCTATCTCAGCCAGTCGTGAAAGCAATTCATCTCTTTCCGATGATAAACGAGTAGTTTTGCCTTCACTATCTGTGATCAGTGCATTCACGTTCGCATACCATTGCTTCAATTCGCCATCATATTGCCTTATGGCTTCGATAGGTGCTATTGGAGGCGATGGAATGCGCCCATGAATGGAAGCATTACAATCGGTACCATTATTGTCAGCAGCAGCAAGCCTGCTGAACGCCTCTTGAAGATTTGGCAAATGGACAGCCGGACGTATAATATCCACACTTGTTGTATCCTTATAGTAATGTCAATGTCCATTTGAATTTCGCGCTTAACACTTCCACGATTCGGTACCGAGCTTGTCAACGAGGAAGGTTGGTACGATGTGAAGAGAGTACCAAGAGAGACAAGAATTGAACGCCGAACGAAAACGGTTGTGTTCTCGCGAAAAATATAAGAAGTGCCAAGACGCGGTAATTTTGGTGAAACTCGCATTTGTTCCTATGTACGCTCGATACAATACCAAAACTCTTTGAAAACCGTGTGGAAATCCTATGGTAAACGACGGAGAATTTTCCTAAGTGATCATCAGCAGCATCAGTGGGCCCACCGAGGAAAAAGTCAAGAACAGCGTGGACCATCAAGGTAAGAATTGTGCAAGTTTCGGATCTTTTTTCGGGTTCATTCATGTTTAACTAAACAGTCCACTAAAGAACTCATTCATCAGGTTAATTCGTCACATTCTGGTCCTTTTCTCTCTATGATGATTTAATTGAATATCCTAATCAGCAATTTGTGCACAATCTTTCCAAGCAGTTTTCCACAACACTGAGAACACCAATGGTTTCTTTCTTGTTTTTTCATATTCCAGAGTTGGAGTGGCTTCTTGATGTTCCAATTTCATAGGTGGTGGAAGTTCTCATTAGACTCTTCACTCCCCTTGCAGTTGGAGGCTTGAGTTTTCACAAAGATTTCTGAGAATAACTTGTCATAAACCGGATTCTCGAACCTTTCTTGTGTTAATAGGTTGTCAGACAGTTGAATTTGTTCTACTTTTGATTACATCTCGAATAACCTGTGTGAGCTCTTATCAGGCTCAACTGGGATTCCCTGGTGTATTCACTAGTTGAATTGTTGCATTTCGATGAACCAGACTATTGAGTGACATGTTAGTTATGTTCTCATTAGACCAACAAAACATTCGCTCCTTAGGGACTTGATTATTTCTTCCCGAATTCATAATGTTTATCTTCACTAATATTTCATAATGCCATGTCTTGTATGTCATGTCATGCATGTCAACTTCAAATTCGCCTCCATTAGTTCAGTACGTTCAATGACAATTGAATCAAGGTCCGTCACTCATCAAGTTCACTTCAACACGACATGTCGCAGCAACAATAGCTGCTTAACACAATGTAATCCATATTTTACCCCCTTTTGGAAAACACATTTTAATTTGTTTGTAACGTATTTTACCTTAATGTCGTTTTTTTTTTTAAACTGGACTAGAGATATTTTTGTGGACGAATTTTCCTGTTAACCTGACGAGTAACTTTTATCATTTTCCAAATTCATATTCAACACTTTCAAATTTCGATTTTATATACTTAATGTCTTTTTCAAATCAAAAGTTCATCAAAAAGTAACAAGTCACCAATTTATTTTTCAAATTTCACTTTTTCAATATTAAGCAAATTTCCAAAAAAAAATTTTCAAAAGTTTAATTTTTTTTTTTTTAATTTTCAATTCCGATTTCTTTCGAATAGCTAAAAGCAGATTACTTACTAACAGGTTAGCACTGATGATGACTCAACAGTCGAAAGCGCTCTCCTACAAATATTGAATGAATTATTTTGCACGAAATACAAATCTTCCCATCTTTGGTATATTTTTGATGTAGCAATAAAACAATCATTTTGTAGTGGGTGTAATCATTCGTCATTCATTGATTCGAACGAATCTTCTTCACAAGTGTGTGTAAATAGTAGAGACCTAGAACTACTATATCTTTCCGGAAGACGTTATTTCTCTATAATGTTAAATTAGTATTCGATTTCCTACCAAATAGAGGAGTACTTCTGAAAAAAAAAACGTTTTCATATCATGATATATGCATATCATAATAATATACAGAGTGTTTCAGTTTATTTCTGTCTAACTTCAATTTAGTGCCCATTGAGGTGAGAAAAAATCATATGGTTCGGAAACATGTATGCACCACTGCTCTTTCTCCAAAATGAATGAGAATTTCAGAAATGATTTTCATTTTCGAAAAAAAACAAGGGCGAAAAATCTCCAATGTAATACATCCCATACAGACGTCTCTGATCGAAATATAAAAAATCTTCAACATCAAAAAATGCTTATTGGTGCTTACTATAGGTACATGACAAATTTCGTGGAAATATCTAGAACAGTAGTTAGATTATGATGAGACAACGAATCGTTTCTTAAAATTTTAATACCCTATGGGTTGCGTGCAAGAACCGCCAGATGACCGACGCTGGAGGCACAACATTGAAACACAACCTCACTTTTCTTATTTGTTTACAAGTGATCGAATTTTTCACAATTATTTTGGCATACGAATCGTATTTTTCCGCTATTCATCAATTCGCTTATGCCATCATATTATGCTGTTGTGAAATGCAAAAAAACTGCAGCGGAAGACGGAGTATTTCGGTTGGTAAATTATGATTTAAAAGTAAGTACCTACTATAGCCACTCATATATAGTTTTCATTTTTGAAATTTGCAAATTTGGTAATTTTTCTGATTTCTCATCGGAATTCCTTCTGCGATAGGAGCTAATAGAAATACACCTGAAATTTCTAAAATCATGCAATCAATCGGGAGGACTGGTCTGACATGCTGACGATCGTGTGTGTTGTAGACATTTTCAATCTATTAGCAGTATCAGCTCGTATTGCAGAAGTGGCAGAAGGCAGAAGGAATTTTGATAAGGAATGACAACATTTCATAATGATAACTATGTCAGATTACTATTTACCTGAAAAATCATATTCCTTAGTCTCTTGCTGCATTTTTTGTACATTGTACAACAGCACAATGCGAAGGCATGCTTGAATTAATGAATAGCGCAAAAAACACGATTCGCATGCCATAATATTGTGAAAAACTATTTTAATCCTTTGATTCCTCTGTAACCTTATGAAAAAGTCAGGTTGTGTTTCAATAATTTACAGAAGAATGAGGTTGTGTTTCAATATTTTGCCTCCAGGGTCATCGTGCACGCGACCTATTGTCGAAAGTTAAGAGGTTCAAAGCATATGTTCATGTATGAACTTTTTATTCACAAAACGAGCTATGAAATCACATTCTATATATTTTTTGTCTTCAATTGAACCCTGTTATATCTCAATAAATTCGATCTTCGCAAAGATAACATTTAGGTACATACCTACTTCGAAATGATTTCGAATTTGATTTCCCATTTTATGATCACAACTAATTGGGGCCTCTAGAAACCATTTTATGATCAGAACAATGTGTATAACACAAAAGTTGTTATAAAATATATGATAGGGTGAGTGAGTAAATATACAAATAGCGAAGTAGAGGAAAGATTTTATTTGAAGATGAAGAATGTTCCACACTTCTTCAATGAATACCTGCAAAAACCATTTTTTGTGATATAATGAAACAATATCACAGAAAATGGTTTTCGTGGGTATTCACTGAAGGAGTGTGGAACATTTGCTCCATTGTTAAAATTTAGTTGTTTGTCAAATGTAGAAAGCGGGTGCTATATAGGTACCTGATAATATTATACAAAAGGTAAGGTATAAAAGCTTCATTTGAAGGTGAAGAATGTTTTTTTGGAATAAGCGCGAAGGTTTTTATGGTTTCATTCTATTATAGAAAATCGCATGTTAAAATTATTATGATTGCCAGAAATGGTTTTCAAAGGGTTACGATGGTATTCGAGGAATGAGTGTGAAGGTTTCTAAAATAT
>OU896717.1:11427991-11460997 GCA_918026855.4 Phaedon cochleariae
TTTTTCGATTTGTTTTTTGAAATTTCATAAATGTTACTTACTTGCAGGTATAGCACTGATGATGGCTTTTTAGCCGAAAGCGCTTTGCGATTTATAATAAAAAATTTCACACGAAATACAAAATCTCTTCATTCTATTATCAAAACAAACGGTTAGCCATGGGTCTGAGAGGTTCCCCCGCAACCTTTCAACGTCTTATCAATAATGTGCTCATGGGACTCACAGGCTTGAAATGCTTCATTTATTTAGATGACATAGTGATCTACGGATGTTCTTCAGAATCCCACCATTCAAAATTAATTGAGGTTCTGTCACGGTTGCGCAAGCACAACTTAAAGTTGCAGCCAGACAAGTGTGCATTCCGAGAGAAATCACTTATTTGGGTCATATAACTTATTAGGAAGGTATAAGGCTCGACATGGGAAAAATCGAGGTAGTTAAAAATTTCAAGAAACCTGGTAATCAGAAGGAGATGAAATCATTTCTGGGTTTGGCTTCTAATTATTGCAGGTTTATTGAGAAATTCGCAAAAATTGCCCATCCTCTGAATAAATTACTCAATGACGCAAAATTTGAATGGTCCTCACTTTGTGACGAATCTTTTGCTACACTAAAAGAGAAATTGATAAGTCCATCAATCCTCATTTATCCTGATTTTCAAAAAAATTTCATCCTCACAGCCGATGCATCTCAATAGGCAATCTCAGGAATTCTGAGTCAATGGGAAATCGGGTATGACCTACCCATTGCATATGCGTCGAGAATACTTAATAAAGCTGAGCAGAACTACAGTACGATAGAGAGAGAACTTCTAGCTATTGTCTGAAGTTGCCAGCATTTTCGGCCCTATCTCTACGGCCGCAAATTCGATACTCTCACTGATCACGAACCACTAATTTATCTATTTTCTATATCAAATCCGTCAAGCCGACTTACGCGTTTTCGATTGGAGTTGGAAGAATTTGAATTTAACATAATCCATGAGCCCGGTCGTTTCAATACAAATGCATATGCCTTAATTAGAATTCACAAAGTCCAGACTCATTCAAACACGGAAAGACAAACATCTTAAGCCTACAACGACTTCTTGAAAATAATTGGAAGACAAATTATTAACAATCAGAATATCGGAGAAACTGAAGAGGATTTGGATAGTTGTTCTAGTTGTTACAGTGTAATTTATTTTTCAGATCAAACATTTTCACTGTCAAATGAGTACCACGATAGTTTATATGAACTGGAGGCACAGGAAATAAAAGTGCAGGAAATTGCATATTTACAGTTTGACGATAGATTTATGCTTTATCTTATTACAAAACCCGATATAATACACAAAACTGACTATGAAGACACTTTCTCATGTTTATCAAACTTGAGATATTTCTGTGAACGTGCAGAACTGATAGCCTCAAATTCGGAACGATAAGCGTAATGTTCATGTATACTTTCAGAGATTGCGATATCAAAATTCTCTATTTCCAAAACTAAATTGAGAAAGATTTAACGTTAGACGAGATCAAGTGGATTTTGGAAGAATTTCATATCACTCCTAGCGGCGGACATCAGGGTGTGAACAGAACATTCAAACGAATCAGACAGTATTATAAATGGAATGAAATGCATCGAGACATAAAGAAATACATAAGGTCGTGTGAAAATTGTCAGAAAAATAAGATCACAAACAAAACTCGATTACCAATGACTATTACAACCTCTACTTATCCCATGGAAAAAATTTTACTCGACATAGGCCCCTTCCTCACATAACAGTACGGTATCGGTGCAGTAAATTACATGCAGTAAAATTGTTACCGCTTCGTTACCGAGCGCCTATATTTGCATACACGCTTTCTGACTGGCGCGGGCTGCGCGGGAGCGGGGCGGTATATGTTCAGCATACTGCATTGCAGTACGGCTTTCCAGTAAGATCCGAGATACCGAGCGCGAAACTACATGGTAATCGTATGGAGTCTACCATACGAGTGTATTGAAGATGGCAAATGAAAAAGCCACGTGTATTAAATTGGTGGCTGAAGTAGAAAAATATCCACTCTTATATAACTACAAGTTACCGGAATATTCGAGGAACGACCTGACGGAAAAAGCGTGGACAGAAATTAGCAATGAAACAAAATTGACTGGTAAGTACGTGTTATTCATTATGTATCACTAACACATACACTCAAACTCACATAATATTATTTTATAGTACTCTTCTCATTAATTACAAAGTATGCATAGACAGTAATTATGTATGTAGTTTCAATTAAATACAATGAGTGTTTTGCCACGGAAGCGCTGCCCTAGGTGAAACAAAGTAATTAGTTAAGTATTTTCGGACTGTTGACCCGGCTGATCTAGCATTAATGGGAATTTCGTCTCTTCCAATGTTAAAATCTTGATTCTCGTTGTGAGTACCCTCATTATCTGTGGCAGAATATGGCGCTCCATCTCGTAATCGTATAAAATTGTGTAGGACACATACAGATTCAATTATGTTGTTCACTGTAGTGTAATTTGTACACCGAATTGGCGTTAGAAGTACTTGAAACTTTTGAGTCATCATTCCGAATGTACACTCTATTGTTTTGCGTGCTCTCGACATTCTGTAGTTGTAGATTCTTTCAATATTGTTTATACCTGTCATGGAGTAAGGCCGCATTATATTGCGTTTCAAAGGGAAAGCATTGTCGGCAATAAAGAAATATGGCACTTGCTGTAGTGTATCATCATGTGGAAGTGCAGAAGATATAGGCATATTTAAACCAACTGTTTCCATCCAGTAGCTCAAAGCCGAAGCTTGAAAAATGCCGCCATCACTATTTCGCCCAGCATACCCTGTGTCAATCATAGTAAACAATCCATCAGCATTACATATTGCTAATAGGACGATCGAATGATAGCCTTCATAGTTATAATTTGTGGATCCAGTATTCGGCAATTTTTGAATTCTGATGTGCTTGCCATCCATAGCCCCTAAGCAATTAGGGACATTCCAAAGTTCATAAAAACGATTAGATATATCTTTCCATTCTTCTGTGGTTGGAATTGCCATGTACTCTGTCTTTAGTGTTGACCAAATCACGTCAGTCGTTTCAGCTATTATGTCAGATATAGTGCTCACACCTCTTGCAAAATATAATGCCAATGCCGTAAATGTACTTCCGGTAGCTAAATATCTGCAAAATAAAAAAGCATCAGTTTAATTTATCTGTTCTGTTTGTTTCAGTTGCTGAATGCAAGGAAAAATGGCGCAATATCAGGTCCACTTTCATCAGAAGTACCAAACCACCTCCAAGCGGCTCAAAAACCAAAAAGCCTTATTATTTGGCTGAACATTTAACGTTCATTTTACCCTACGTTAAACCAGTTAATAGAATTCCTAATCGTGGAAACATACCACCAAATCCAGTAGAAAACACGGTGCCAGATACAGAACCGGCAGATAATACCGAGGCAGAACCTGAAGAACAAGTAACAGACGAGGGCCCTACTGATTCATCAGATCAACACCAGTTATCTGATTCGCAAGTCCAATCTACGGCTTCTTCTTCTTCTACACCTATGCCCCGAGTTCGCCCCAAGGCAACATCTGCAGCAGCAGTAGACGCTGCAATGGTTAAGTTTTTAAAAAACAAAATCGACAAGACTGACGAAATTTTATTAAACAAAACCGAAAAACAAATGAACCATTACTTCCTCAGTTTACTACCAGAGTTTGCCGATATGAATGCCCAACAAATCCGATCTTTCAAAATTAAAGTATTACAACTTATAGATGACATTAAGACCGCACCGATATCAGGACCTTCAAGAAACTCCACTGGTAGTTCTTCAATGGACAATTCTCTATTTTCTCCAATATCATCAGTTGGTACTCCAGCACCAGCTGCATCTCCGCCAGTAATGAACTACCAGTCTAACTCTTTGACAGGCTATCAAAATGCAGATGAAGCCATGAACTACCAGTCTCACTCTACACAAGGTTATCAAAATGCAGATGAAGCCATGAACTACCAGTCTCACTCTACGCCAGGTTACCAAAATGAGGATGAAGCCATGAACTACCAGTCTCACTCTACGCCAGGTTACCAAAATGAGGATGAAGCTGTTAACTTTTCTGTATTTCATTCATAAAAACTTTATTAATAAATAAAAAATTATATTGGTTTTTGATGATTTCTACATATTTATGCCTTTGTGAGGGATTTTACATCAGACAGATGCAGATGAAAGTGGGTACCCTGCATAATCCAAGGGCACGATACCTCGGAGAATATCAAATAGAAGAGGGAGATCTACCCAACCTGAAGCCTACCGACATCCTGAACTTTTTGAAAGCAATAGGAATGGAGGAACTGCTCTAATCGCTGAGACATCCTCAACGATTGGGCAGCAGAAGGGGGCACAATAGATCTTATAGGTCGCAGTGTATCGACACCCCAACATTAATAGAATAGAATAGAATAGAAGTGGGTGCCTCCCTCAAGATGGACCGACAATCCTGAACGATTGGAGCACTATTGGTGAGACGTACAGTGTGCGACTCATCTACTTTATCAGGGAAACTAACCTTTACTGTATTGACGTAAGAGCGTGACAGCTATCAAAATAGATGACTTGATGTATCGCAAACTGTACGTCCAGCAGTGTATTTCAAAGCACTCATTTGAAGAAATGTACAGGTTCTTACCTCAAAGTAATGAGTAATCTCTTTTCGGCACTAACACATTCTCTATGTGTAGTATTTTGTTTCGTAATGTGGGGTGCAATAAGAGACAGGAGTTCACGATAACTTTGTTTTGACATTTTATACATCGCTCGGAATTTCACATCATCTTGCGAAAGTTGTTGTGCCGCAATGAAAAGTCTGCATGAAATATTTTTGGCAATATACGGGTGTACCCAATACTTCTTTCTTCTTCTACGCAATCGTAAGTACATGTAACACGCAATGACATCTTCATCCGAAGACATCATTTCACGATGACGGCACAAACGCATCTGAATGTTTGCACCGAAAGCATGCAGACAACTTACGGACAGTAAACCGATAAGTGAGGAGATCTGGCCGACAAAGTTTACTATCGGTATACCGCATACAGATGCTGCACCGATACCGTACTGTTATGTTCAGGTATATTTTCAGAGATTGCGATATAAAAATTCTCTATTTCCAAAACTAAATTGAGAAAGATTTACCGTTAGACGAAATCAAGTAGATTTTAGAAGAATTTCATATCACTCCTAGCGGCGGACATCAGGGTGTAAACAGAACATTGAAACGAATCAGACAGTATTATAAATGGAATGGAATGCATTGAGACATAAAGAAATACATAACGTCGTGTGAAAATTGTCAGAAAAATAAGATCACAAACAAAACTCGATTACCAATGACTATTACAACTACCTCTACTTATCCCATGGAAAAAATTTTACTCGACATAGTTGGACCTCTCAATCAAACGGACAAATTCAACAAATACCTACTGACTTTTATGGACGATTTGACAAAATATTTGATAGCCATCCCTATAGAAAATCAGGAATCCTCAACGATAGCTCGTCATTTCGTTGAAAACATTATTTGTCAATTCGGAATACCCAAATTTCTCCGATCAAGGAGCAAATTTTTTGAGTAATATATTCAAGGAAACATGTAAACTTTTGGAGATTAGTCAAATTTCTACTACTGCCTATCATCCACAATCGAATGGCAGTTCAGAGCGTACTCATAGAACTTTGGCCAAATATTCACGCAATTTTTCAGATAAGGATATGATACTTGGGATACTCAAATCCCTTGAGTGTTGTTTACTTACAATACCACTCCGCACACTCCCACTGGTTTCACCCCATTTGAACTTTTGTTCGGTAAAAAAGCAATCTTACCCTCTAGTGTGACAAAAAACCCAGCAATGATGTATAATTTCGACGATTATCATAATAAAATGAAATTGCGGTTGCAAGTCGCCCATGAGGCAGCTAGAAAAAAACTCATTGAAAATAATGAAATTTCGAAATCATACTACAAAAATGTACATGAATTGAATCTCAAAATTGGTGACAAAGTTTCATTACGTAACTAGTCAAATGTTATTGGAAAGTCAAAGAAATTAATACCGCTGTACAACGGGCTCTACGAAGTGATAAATATCGACTCGGACGTGAATATTACAATATAACGCGAAATATTCTTTTTCGCAGGAAAATATTATTCTTGGAAGTAGTCTCCCTCATGTCGTGCATTTTCGCGATTGAAGCCAACGATGGTTACTAACATATTTCACCACTAGAAACGGATCGAGGGATATATTACGAGAAAATAGGTTGTGACGTAACTTCACAGAATAGAAATTATGGTCCCAATGCTCGACAGCTCATGAGTCAGGCGAGTGGTCGTGGATTCAACTAAGTCAAGTTTTAATTTATTATTTCAATTTCATGAACAATCAAAACAAGATAGTGTGGGCGCCACCCAGTATAAACTGGGAAAGGAGTAGGGAGGGGACAAAACAAAAATATCAATGCAACAGGAGTTGTTCCGGAACCATGCATATAATCAATATAATAAATAGATACTCAGCAGTAATAGTTACACTTGCTTTCAAACAGTATCAGTATTTAAGTGAAATTTAAATGGGAACCATCACCCTTAAAGCCTACAATATTACTAGCACTTATCTCTGAATTTGTTAGTGAGCTTATGAATAATTGCAGCAGATGTTCCTTGAACAATCTGACTTTAGTCAATGTTGGTTAGTATTACTAGAAATCTTAAATTAAGCCTCACTGTGGCTTTTCAGTGGCAAATGAAATGAATGAATGTAATAAAAGGTGTGTTATGAATTTAGAAAAAGATATAAGGCCCTATGAAATGAACTATCAGCGCTGATATTCCGTTTCTCACAAAAGGAGAGAGTAATATTGAACTTGAAATATCATAAATACTAATCAGACGTGGAGGCTCCTCTTCTCATCACGTTGACGATTGAAATTTTTATGAAAAATCTACTTACAGTAGGTAAGTCACCAGTCTTACTGTAATGTAGCCACTACCAAATATTTCCAGAAAATTACAGTGGTTTTATTGAAATTTCCATAATCCATTAGTCCTGGGTACCTGCTCAGCATTGGTTCAGGAAAACATACAAGGTGAACATTATTTTATTCACCGACATCCATCACGGAGATACAAAATCCGGAGGAATCCAGTTGGATAGACAAAATGTATTATTGCCCCATAAGCATTAAATTTAATACATGGCTCAGGAAAATTAGGCAGTCGCCTTCAAATAGCACATGAAGATTTCATGGCATTACCATGTGACAAAAAAAAAGGTGAAGGTTGAAGGCCTGAAATGAAATCATTATGATAGTGTTTTCAAGACATTCCGATATGATTCGATACATAATTTATTATAATTTTGAAAATAAATATATCAGTAACTTGCCTAGAGTTGTAAATCGGCCTTCATCATAAATGGACGTGCCTTTTGAAAACAATAATTTTCAGCTCAAAAGGTGGCATGCTAACACAGCAAAGCGCCATTAGAGAGAGAACGTTTCATTCCTCCACTACTCGATCCTCTCAAAGAATCCCTATTACAATAGGCTACAAGTTGTAATTGACATTTCGGAACCGCGTTCCGTTCCAGGTTATCGAGTGTGGTGTGAACTAGGCTGAGTGCTTGAAGAACGCGCAGAGTTCACTATTGCCAATGATTAATTAGGTAAAAGTAATTTTTACGCTGAGGCTGTGCAAATTTAAAACGAAGAATCAGGATTGAGGTTAATGGCTCAGTCAGCTGATCGCGAGTATTGTATTGTTTACCAAAAATAAGCATGGACTTGAAAACACATCATGAAATGAAATCCTTTACAGGTGGCATCTGGATATTAAATACGTGCTGATACAGTGTGAAGGACGTCCAACGCGAATAGGAATTTATTTACTAAGGTACTGACTTTGGGTTTTTCTCTATGGTACTGATAATATTTGGTTATTGAGAACAGTTATATTTTGTTCTTGGTGATTGTGTTGATGAAAAATACTTGTTTGGTAGCATATTGTGAGTGGAATACTTCTGTAATGGACAGGTAGACATGAATAGTCTACTGGACCGTTACACACCCCCTCTCCTTACAGAAATATTGTCGGAGCGACAATATTTTCCAAATTATATCAGCCTGGGCAAAATTAGGTTTGTTAAATAATTGGTCGGTAGACTCACATCTAACACGACACTGAGGACCATGAAAGGTATAGCTAATCTGGTCAGACCAGACAGCCATCAGACTGGTTTGTTTACCATGACTGGCAAACTCACCAATCCTTGGGGTTGAATGCTCCACCGCAAATGGCAGAGACATTCCATCACAAAGGGGTTGCTTCTACTTTTCCAGGTAGCTGTCTTTCAAGAACGACCATTGGACTCCGGAGGCAGAAATTTGGGCGAAACATGATACCAAACCATGAATAACTATCGGAAGTGTTACTCCAATCACTCCTGCTTTCATTCAACATTCGCTTCCACATTCACACACTCATACATACACACACCGGTACCTATTCAGATAGTGGCTCAGATCCATGATAAGGCTTCAAATCCTTCACATGAAATTTGCCTATATTCTTTCCTTCCGAATCGCTCAATTCATACACCAATCTCGAAATTACTCTTCTCACAGTACAGAGAGTAAACTTAGGTGCGAGCTTGGCTGCAAAGTTTTCAATTTTATTGGAAAGCACAAAATTCCTTTTCCAGACGCGGTCTCCAAGGTGATACACGTCACTGGGTCTTTTCCGCAGATTATAACTTCTACAATTTTTAGCGTAGGCTTCTGAAAGTTTACGTCGCACATCAATATACATCTGAGGAAGTTGCTCTATATCGTTACGGTAATCTAACCGATTTATATTATTCAAGTCAAAGTCTGATGCAGATTCGATTTTACCATAGTAATCTCCCTTAGCCGGAACATATCGACCAAAATTAAGGGCTGTAGGACTAACGCCAGTTGCCTCATGAACGGCTGTCCTGAGTGCAAAACCTATCTTGTGGATTTCCTTATCCCATTCACGATGGTCATTATCCTTTATATAAGATCGAATAGCAGTCTCTAGTACCCTATTGACACGTTCAACAGCGTTTACTTGTGCGTGGTACCGCGCATTATAATGAATTTTGATATTGTACCTATCAGCTAATTGCTTAAAGGCGTTACTGGTGAACTGTACACCATTGTCGCAAGCCAAGACTTGTGGTGAACCGTATATCAAAATAACTTGTTCCTCGATAAATTTCACAATTTGAGGCGTTGTTGCCTGACGCAAAGGATGAACTAGACAAAATTTGGAAAAGTAGTCAGAGACTAATAGAACATATGAAAATCCATTTCTAGAACGAGGCAAAGGTCCAAGCAGATCTACTGACACATACTGCCATGGAAAGTTAACTTTCTTAGGTTGTCCCATAAATCCTGGGCGAGCAGATGAGCTTACCTTTTGTTCGCTACATACATGACAATGTTTCACGTACTTTCTGACGTCTTGCAACAGTCTAGGCCAAAAATACAACTCACGGATTCGACTCACGGTCTTATAAACTCCAAGATGTGCAGCTTGTGCATCATCGTGACACTCTTTGAAAACTGAAAGGCGTTGCTTCTTAGGAACAACAAGCTTCCATTCAGGGAAATTTGTAGATATGCCAAACTCTACTGGAATATGTTTATATAAAGTTCCACCGCGGACATCAAAATCAGGGTACTTTTCGGGCGACTTCAGGACTCTTTCGATCAGCGTAGTATACCAAGTATCTGCCTCGACATCAGTCTGCGCAATGGTAATAACATTGACCTCGAGAGGTGCCCTGGAAAGTGCGTCGGGAAGAACGTTGAGGACTCCTTTTCTATAAATTATCTCCATGTCGAACATGCTCAGACGCATCGCCCAACGAGCGAGACGACCGGTCGGATTTTTCAAGTTGCTAAGCCACAACAAAGATCCATGATCAGTGATAACCTTAAAATGTACACCGTCTATATACGGGCGAAATTTATCAACTGCAAACAAAATACTGAGACACTCCTTTTCGGTGGTAGTAAACTTTTTCTCTGACTCAGAAAGTGATCGAGATGCAAATGCTATGATAAATTCTTTGCCATCAATACTTTGGGTTAGGACACTGCCGACTCCAACATTTGAGGCGTCACATTGTAAGGTGAATTCACGAGTAAAATCTGGCGAGGCCAGGATGGGTGCAGAGATTAAAGCTTCTTTTACTTTGAAGAAGGCATCGTTAGCTTCCTCTGTCCACTGAATTTTCTGCGACTTTCGACGTCCTTTAAGTAGAGCAGTAATCGGAGCAGTTAAAGAAGAGTGATCTTTGACGAAGCGACGATAATAACTTATGAGTCCTACAAAGCGTTTTACCTCAGTAGCTGTCGTGGGTATAGGATATTCTAACATCGACTTAATCTTGTCAGGATCGGTACGAAGTCCCTCTCGGTCTACTACGAAACCTAAATATTTTAAACTGGGCCTACAAAAAGAACACTTCTCCAGATTTACGGTGAGTTTAGCCTCGCGAAGTCTCTCAGAAACTGACGATAAAATTTCAAGATGCTTATCTAAACTTGGAGTGGCAACAATTACATCGTCCAAGTAAACGAAACAAAATGGATCAAGTTCTGGTCCAAGGATACTGTCCATTAATTTCTGCTGAGTCTGTGCAGCGTTACAAAGCCCAAATGGCATTACTACAAACTCAAACAGTCCACGACCTGGCACAACGAAAGCAGTTTTCTCACAGGAATCAGCATCTAAGGGCACCTGCCAAAAAGCTGATTTAAGGTCAATACTTGTCAGGTATTGAGCTCCAGACAATTTCCTTAGTATGTGGTCAACGATTGGTAAAGGATAGGCACACTTTTTAGTAACGGAGTTCAATTTCCTACCGTCGAAACAAAATCTTGGCTCTCCATTTGACTTTTCGACAATGAGGACAGGGCTTGACCATGGACTCTTGGAAGGACGAACCACACCAAGTTGCAACATTTTGTCCAACTCCTTATTAAGAATATCTAATTTATAGGGACTCATGAGGTGATGCCTCTGCTTAATCGGTTCAGCCGTACCGGTATCGATTTTGTGAACTAACTTGTCGGTTCTACCTAACTTTGAAGACGAGAGCTTCCTAAATTTGTTAATCACATTTTCCAATTTAAGCAAATCCTCTCCAGCTAATTCTGACTTAGACTGTATTCGATTAATGACATTTATCTCACTCATCCTGGATTTGTCGACAGGTAAGTGGTTTTGACCAATAATACAAGAGTTACTGTTAAAGTCCAGTGTCACGTTAAAAATTCTGCAAAAATCTGAGCCCAATATGAGAGTATGAGAGACAGATGGTACTATTAAAATTCTCAAAAGTTTTACACTATTATCAATTTCTATAGGCAAATTGACATATCCCGATATTTTTTGAGCAACTCCATCAGCTGTATTGATACTTTCATCCGAGCAATCCATTATTGTTAGCCCAAACACTTCCAATAAATGAGTACCAAGTCCTCCTATTACACTATGGCTTGCACCACTATCCACTAAACAAGTTATTTGTTTACCTAGAATTTTGACAGTGACATATGGTCTATCATCATTAGCTTTATTGACGAAGACAGTATTTGTTTCTTTAAATTTAGAAAAATCCTTCTTTACTACCTGAGTTTTATACATCTGGCGTACTTTTGCTAGCCAGAGTTTCCAATCTTCAGAAAATGATAATCTCTCTTTTGATACTTCAAAATTTTTATAAGAGGATAAAGTTTCAACTTTAGTAATTTTAGATTTATTAAAATAGGTCCTAGAAGATAAATAGGGATTGCACCGACCTATCTTGTGTTTCCCCTCTGTTCGTTTTTTGAACAAGTTGGACAGTTCGGGCGAATAACACCTGGCTTACCGCATCCAAAGCAATAAGGTTCTTTGCGTTGGTTTGTATTATTTCGTGGCCTAGAATTATTACTTGGATAATTACTATCCTGAAGCGCAGCAACTTGTCTGCTATTATTTCTAGAAGAATTATTGAAATTTCTATATCTATGACCCCTTGTATCATTTCTGTAGGAATTGAACTGTCTATTCCTATCATATCTATCATGAGCACCGCTAGTGCTTGCTTTAGGTTCACTAAAGTTATTATTCAAGTGACTGTGACAGTGTGAACAAGAACTAGTAGAAGCTGAATCGCCATTATTTGAAAAATAGGCTAAACCTGGTTCAAGCGTTGAAATATTTCTCCTTGGAGGAGGTTGATACCTGGATTGTGCCAAATTTGCATCTTCCAGAGCCCTACATACTTCTAGTAATTCCTTAATATCACTGATAGGTTGTAGTGCGACATGAGATTGATAGCAGGGTAAGATATTCTTCCTAATAATTTTTAACTTGTCCGGTTCTGAAGGAGAATTGATTAAACAACTAAAAAGGTTTTCCATCAATGAAAGATAAACAACGATACGTTCGTCAGAACCTTGGGTGCGATGACGTATTTCCTCCCACAACTGATCGTCATAATCTGTAGGTAGAAAATCTCGTTGGAGCGCATTAACTAAAGAATCCCAGGAGTTGAAACGATTCTGTCTAGATTGGGATCTGAACCACTCTCTGGCAATACCCTCAAACAGATCAGAAGCAGACTGATACAAGTCCTCTTTCGTACAATTTCTCGCAACTCTCAACTCATCCACACGCTGTAAAAATGATCTAAGTGATCCTTTCTTAAGTGTACCGTCGAATGTTACACTCCACTTGTAAATTGGAACTGATTTAGGAGAATTATTTACTTGTTGTATTGGATTTAAGTTAGGAACATTGACTGTTTGTCCTTTAATATACTGTTCACGAGTCTCAGTTAAATCTTCCTCCAGTGTACTTGTCAAAATAATATTATCACCTCTATAATTCAAAATATTAACATCCGCAGAGTTCTTGGGAATTCTATATAACCGGCCTAAAACATGATTGATGCGACTTCTCACTCTCTTAAAAATTTCTTCGTTCACACCATCAAAATTGTTTACTAAGTCTGTAATGGATTCAATACTTTCATCAATTTCAGATTGTTCAGTTTCAAAATTGAAGTGAGGAGTGGTATATTCAACGTCTGGTCTAGCTAAATCTTGTCGAATCTCTCTTCTGAGAAATTTTCTCTTTTGATCAGTATCAGCTCTATCAACCGCAACATCCCGTATAAGCAGTTCATAGTTTAGTTCCTTAGTCCTAAGGTGATTAGGATCTATATTATAATTGACTCTCATGTTTCAAAGTTCCAACCAACAAAAATCCAATGGCCTGTCAATCAGACAACACCCTGTACTGAGTATTGAGGCGTTGAAATTTTTTTTATAAACAAGAAAACTCAGTAAAACTTGTTGCAAAATTGAAAACCACGCTAATTAATATGCAAAATATGGCCACTCGTTCACAACACAATATGCAGTACACCCTGTATATAAAGCAAGTTCAAAAAAAATCCACCAAGTATTTCAGAAAACCAAAGTTTCCAATCAAAATTATTTATCGAATATCTTACCAATATTTGGGACACCTTGTATAAATATTTTTCACTCAAGATCACCTGATATGGGTATTCAAAAAAAAAAAAATTTCAAAATATTATTTCAATGCATTATCTAAACACACTTAACGATCGTCACACTGTGATCACCCCGTATATAAAATATCCTGTAAATACAAAATATCAATTCCAAAACACACTGAGAAGTATATATCCTGTGATACTTTTGTTTTGTCAAGGGAAAAAAGGAAGGTTACAGAGAAAAAATATCTTGCTCTGATGATAAAATGTTCATGAAATGAATTATTTTCAGAATGAAATTGAAAGGCCCTTGACGTTGTGGCGCCAATTTTATGTGACGTAACTTCACAGAATAGAAATTATGGTCCCAATGCTCGACAGCTCATGAGTCAGGCGAGTGGTCGTGGATTCAACTAAGTCAAGTTTTAATTTATTATTTCAATTTCATGAACAATCAAAACAAGATAGTGTGGGCGCCACCCAGTATAAACTGGGAAAGGAGTAGGGAGGGGACAAAACAAAAATATCAATGCAACAGGAGTTGTTCCGGAACCATGCATATAATCAATATAATAAATAGATACTCAGCAGTAATAGTTACACTTGCTTTCAAACAGTATCAGTATTTAAGTGAAATTTAAATGGGAACCATCACCCTTAAAGCCTACAATATTACTAGCACTTATCTCTGAATTTGTTAGTGAGCTTATGAATAATTGCAGCAGATGTTCCTTGAACAATCTGACTTTAGTCAATGTTGGTTAGTATTACTAGAAATCTTAAATTAAGCCTCACTGTGGCTTTTCAGTGGCAAATGAAATGAATGAATGTAATAAAAGGTGTGTTATGAATTTAGAAAAAGATATAAGGCCCTATGAAATGAACTATCAGCGCTGATATTCCGTTTCTCACAAAAGGAGAGAGTAATATTGAACTTGAAATATCATAAATACTAATCAGACGTGGAGGCTCCTCTTCTCATCACGTTGACGATTGAAATTTTTATGAAAAATCTACTTACAGTAGGTAAGTCACCAGTCTTACTGTAATGTAGCCACTACCAAATATTTCCAGAAAATTACAGTGGTTTTATTGAAATTTCCATAATCCATTAGTCCTGGGTACCTGCTCAGCATTGGTTCAGGAAAACATACAAGGTGAACATTATTTTATTCACCGACATCCATCACGGAGATACAAAATCCGGAGGAATCCAGTTGGATAGACAAAATGTATTATTGCCCCATAAGCATTAAATTTAATACATGGCTCAGGAAAATTAGGCAGTCGCCTTCAAATAGCACATGAAGATTTCATGGCATTACCATGTGACAAAAAAAAAGGTGAAGGTTGAAGGCCTGAAATGAAATCATTATGATAGTGTTTTCAAGACATTCCGATATGATTCGATACATAATTTATTATAATTTTGAAAATAAATATATCAGTAACTTGCCTAGAGTTGTAAATCGGCCTTCATCATAAATGGACGTGCCTTTTGAAAACAATAATTTTCAGCTCAAAAGGTGGCATGCTAACACAGCAAAGCGCCATTAGAGAGAGAACGTTTCATTCCTCCACTACTCGATCCTCTCAAAGAATCCCTATTACAATAGGCTACAAGTTGTAATTGACATTTCGGAACCGCGTTCCGTTCCAGGTTATCGAGTGTGGTGTGAACTAGGCTGAGTGCTTGAAGAACGCGCAGAGTTCACTATTGCCAATGATTAATTAGGTAAAAGTAATTTTTACGCTGAGGCTGTGCAAATTTAAAACGAAGAATCAGGATTGAGGTTAATGGCTCAGTCAGCTGATCGCGAGTATTGTATTGTTTACCAAAAATAAGCATGGACTTGAAAACACATCATGAAATGAAATCCTTTACAGGTGGCATCTGGATATTAAATACGTGCTGATACAGTGTGAAGGACGTCCAACGCGAATAGGAATTTATTTACTAAGGTACTGACTTTGGGTTTTTCTCTATGGTACTGATAATATTTGGTTATTGAGAACAGTTATATTTTGTTCTTGGTGATTGTGTTGATGAAAAATACTTGTTTGGTAGCATATTGTGAGTGGAATACTTCTGTAATGGACAGGTAGACATGAATAGTCTACTGGACCGTTACAAGGTATCATGAATTTTTATTGGAAATGAATCACTTTTACAAAATTATCATGACGAATACGACCTTATTCTATTTTATGCCCATCAGATCAAACGACTATGCATTCTGAGCAAAAACAAAAGAATTACAGTTACTGAATGTGGTTCTTTTAGAAAAGTTATCGAGAATATTATCGATAATCTCAACTCTCAGGACGATTTGATTTTCGAACTATTAGGAGTTCGTCGAAATAACAAAACAAAAAGAGGTTTGTTGAATGCTGTTGGGTCGGTGTCGAAAACTCTATTCGGCACATTAGATGCAGATGATGCAGTTTATTTCAACACACAGAAAGATCGTCTTAGCAAAAATCAAGAACATTTCTCAACATTATTGAAACAGCATACATCAATTATCCAGAAAACCGTTCATTTGATAAATAGAACTTCAATTGCATATTTCGATAACTTCAGTCACAAAGTTAATGAAGTTCTGAGCGTATTGAATGATTTGACAGTGAACATTTCAAAATTCGAAATTCAAGAACAATTAATTATCGACACAGATGAACTCGTATCATTGTTGAATATTGTTCTAACAACTTTCAAACTCATTCAAAACAATCTTATTGAAATAATATCGTATGCCCAAAGAGCAGTTTTGCACCCATTGGTAATGAGTCCCATGAAATTAACTAACGAATTAACGAAAATTCGAAACTTTCTGGGTTACTTTTCCCGTTGTTCCTGTTCTTGAGACTATGCACATCTTATATAACCTTCTTTCTACTAATGTAATTTTCATCGATAAAAGGTTAACATTTTCACTATATATTCTATTTGTTGAGGATCGTAGTTAAAATATATTTAGGTTATGTAGTTTATCTATGCCTTTAGGGAATAATACTTTTGCTCTTGTCGTTCCCCAAAATAATTTCTTCATTTCAGATGTTACTAAACAACATTTCTTTTCAGTGAGAGATGTTGAATTATCTAGCTGTAAGAACTTTCTAATCATATAAAAGAAAGAAAACAATCAAATAGAAAAATTCAAGGAATCCGCTTGTATTCTTCTGAACAGAAATTCACAAAAATGATTCACAGCGAACAATTAGAGAGAAAGAGTATATACTGAGATCTATTGACTCATATGATAATGACGTGAATATCAATAACATTTCCTCAATTGAAATCAAAGAAAAATGCAATTGGAACAATTTACCTAGATTTCATGTGACACCCAATTACAGTGTCGATATAATGCACGACCTTTCTGAAGGAGTCTGTGTGGATGACTTGACTTACCTTCTGCAAAATCTCATTAATGATGATAAGCTTCTCTCCCTTGATACATTCAATTCAAGAATTCAATATTTCAATTATTGTGTGAGAGAGAGAGAGTTAACAAGCCACCACTTTTGTCATTTGATAATCTCTAAACTAAGCACAAAATGTTTGCAAGAAAAATGCTGTGTTTCACGAGATACTTAGGCCTGTTTATCGATGACTTAGCTTCTTCAAAATTACCTGTATGGAATATATGGATCAAATTAAAAGAGATTACAGCTATGGTGACATATCCAACTGTTCATAAAAGTAGTTACCAAAAACTTCAAGTTATTATCGAAGAATATCACTCTACATATATTAAATATTTTGGGAAATTGAAACCTAAACATCACCATTTATCACATTATTATGAGATTTCACAAATGTGTGGTCCCATCATACATTTATGGAGCATGATAGCTGAACAAATACATAGGCAATCTGAAATGACTTCTATACACTAACTAACAAGTTACAACTGGAGTTATGTAAAAATCTTAACGTTACTGATCGTATCATGAACGTGGAACATGGCCTCGAGAGTCCACTGAGTTTGGTAAAATATTATCGATATTTTCATGATTTTGAGCATTGTTTCTGTCGAGTGGTTGAAATATTGGGAATCTATATAAGCTAGGATATCTGTTGATTTTGAATCTCGAAAAAAAATTGTTTTTATTCAACAATACTGAAGCTTTTATTTTGTTTAGTGTCATGAATACAGTTGCATTCTGCACACATCACTATGCTTCCGAAGTCAAGCAAACCGACTATGATCAACAAAAAAATTCATACAAGATTGAAAATATATTTTGTCCAATACACCTTGTCAAATTTTTTCTTTCAATGGGAGAATATTGATTCCTATTCGTTATGGATGATTATGTTTGAATTCATGTATGATCAGAAATGTTTGATTTCAACATGTTTGTTTATTTTTCAATAGAAGTTCAGTTGCTAATTTCGATCATTCCATTCTGTGCAGATATTCATGATTCATCCTCTTTTTCGTTTATATCAAAATTTGGTCCCTTCCGTGTCTCCAATAAAGTAATACCATATAACTGTATTTACTTCATTTTAGTATCGAATCATGCAGTTATGTGCCTATCAGAATGATAAACCAGGATTTTAACAACGTTTTTTCTGTACGATTTCTCATTTGAAATAAGGAAGTTGTTGCCAACTTCATGTGAGCATTGAAGTGAATTGAAAATATTCTAGATGAAAAATGAATAGATACATAGATAATAAACGTTCTAGATGAATAGATTATCCTTGATAATCCCATGTCCCAAATTTCAGAATTTTAATTCGTTATTTGAGAATGTGGGAAAAATAATCTTGTAATGATGATTTCACTAAAATATTCATATTGGCAGATAACACAAACCTGTGAAATTTGTATTATTGAATTCTTACACAATTTGTGTATTTTTTGTAAAGTCAGAGATTATACAGACCATAGATAAACACTGTATATGGCATGAGAGGCAACGGCTTTCGAGTTGTGAATGTGTTTCAACAGATGTCGCTGTCTATGGTGGATAGAATATTGAAGCTGTAGTAAAATCGATATTTACTACGTCCATTCACTGGTATTTACATCGTTGCCAAGACTCCTAATATATTGGTAGTGCTAATTTATTATATCTGAGATGACCGAGACCAGCCGAGACGATGATTATTTTCAAGGAGAGTTTGGATTCACGCCGTGACTACTTGAAAATATTGACATTTATTTATGAAATACGAATAATAATTAATTTATATTTCAAAATTACGAATTATCTAGGTACATTAATTATCTATATAAAAGTAAGTCCAATATATCTGATTATTTTCGGATTTCTCTTAGTCCGGAATGGGATAATAAAAAGTATTAAAATTCGTGAAAATTAGAAAATTCAAGATGGCGGATCCGATATGACGGACGATCATGTAATCATGATCCGATTCTATTCAATATTTGTATCTGGGGGTTTGCGGGGTCGGAGATTATGATTCTTTCGAAAAAATTAGAGAGTTTAAGATGGCGGAACCAATATGGCGGACAAGTTTTTTAAATATTATGATCCGATTCTATTCAAAATTGGTGTCTGGAGGTTTTTGGGGTCGAAGATTATGATCCTTTGGTCAAAATAAGGAAATACAAGATGGCGGAACCAATATATGGCGGACGAGTTTCGTAATTATGATTTGATTATCTTCAAAATTTGTATCTGGGGGCTTTCGGGGTCGAAGATTATGATTCTTTCGTCAAAATTAGGAAATTCAAGATGGCGGACGAGTTTTGTAGTTATGATCCGATTCTATTCAAAATTGATACCTGAAGGTTTTCGGGGTCGAAGATTATGATTCTTTAGTCAAAATCAGGAAAAACAAGATGGCGGAACCTATATATGGCGGACTAGTTTTGTAATTATGATCCGATTCTATTAAAAATGTATCTGAAGGTTTTCGCGGGGTCGGAGATTATGATTCTTTCATGAAAATTAGGAAATACAAGATGGCGGACGAGTTTTGTAATTATGATCCGATTCTATTCAGAATTTGTATTTGGGAGTTTTCGGGGTCGGAGATTATGATTCTTCCGTAAAAATTACGAAATTCAAGATTGCAGAACCAATTTGGAGACGAGTTTTGTAATTATGATCCGATTCTATTCCACAAACAAATTCATCTATTCATTGATCATTTTTGGAAAAGAAAAAATGTTTCTATGCACGAAATATTTAATTACTCCTGTGGATATGAATGAAAGCTGAAAACGCCAAATTAGGTACATACAATTACTTCAAACGATAAATACAGTGTCATACACATTCAAAACATGCCCAAGCTTATAGTTTAAGCAGAGATTATATAAGTGTAATAGGTAGGTGTGAGAAACAAATGTAAAAGAAAACTTTCGAATCACTTGGTACTTATTTCAGAAAAAGTCTCAAATATGAAAATAAAGAGATTTAAGTAACATATATCTAAAATGGCTGGCTAGGTCGGAGTCACGTGACTTTCACTAGATGTTAAAAGTAAGAATTTTTCAAATCAATCATTTGAAGTACGCTTACTCGTTTGGATTTCAAAAACATACACTACGCGAAATTATTTCTTTCCCGATTTTATACATTCCTCTCAAATTTGAATGTTCTATTGCAACATTTAGTTTTTGGTATTTTTCAATTTTCTGGTATGAAACAGTTTTGTCGAAGTAACAACTTTCAAATTATATACAGAAATTGGGGTGTGTATAATTTGCGGACTGGAATAAAATGCTGCGGACTGGCTATTTCCAGCAAATAAATCGTTGTTTCAGTTGCATATCTGGATTCAGTTTATTGAACTACACGATAAAAAGTTTCTGATTTTTTTCACTGACCTCCCTGGGGAGCACTTCAATCGTGTGTTTTTTCATAAAATCATGCGGACTGGGTATTTTTGTTGTGAGTCAAATCAATTCAATTTTACTGAAAATCGATTTTCCTCATGAAAATACACGATAAAATGATTTTGAAAATTTTCTCTAGCCCCCCTGGGGAGCACTTTACTCGTGTGTTTTTTTATAAAATCTTGCGGACTGGGTATTTTCGCAAGTCAAATCAATTTTACCAAAAATAGATTTATCTCATGAAAATACACGCGATGAAAAGTTTTATGAAATTTTTTTCTAGCCTCCCTGGAGAGCACTTTACTCGTGTGTTTTTTCATAAAATCTTCCGGCATGTTTACATTTTCATATTTCAAATATGCGATACTGACAATACTGAAAAATGTGATATTATTTCTGTTGTTACCAAATTTATTTTTTTTTGTTTTGATATTATACATTTTTTATGTTCTGGTTCCCACGAAAAGGGATATCCTGTAATCGAGCCTGTAATGTTCAGAGAACATCGTGAGAACCAAGGGAAATAAGGTAGGAATTGGTGTTCTTCTCTCTCTCTCATCTATGATAGGATGTTTTTTTTGTACCCTATTTTGCTTATTCAAATGACGCCTCATCAGCGTCCGCAAGATTTTATGAAAAAACACACGAGTAAAGTGCTCCCCGGGGGGCTAGGGGAAAATTTTAGAAACTATTCATCGTGTATGCTCATGGAATAAATCGATTTTTGAGAATATTGAGATGATTTGACTCAAAAAAGTACCCAGTTCGCAAGATTTCATGAAAAAACAAACGAGTAAAGAGCTCCCCACGAAGGCTTGCGGAAAATTTTAAAAACATTTTAAACCTGTAGTTTTGTGAGATAAATCGATTTTTGAGAAAATTGAGATGACTTTACTGGTAAAAATACCCAGCCCACAAGATTTTATGAAAAAACACACGAGTAAAGTGCTCCCCAGGGGGGCTGGGGAGAAACTTTAAAAACTATTCATCGTGTAAGCTAATGGGATGAATCGATTCTTGAGAAAATTGAGATGATTTTATTGTTAAAAATACCCAGTCCGCAAGATTTTATGAAAAAATAAACGAGTAAAGTGCTCCCAGGGGGGCTGGGAAAAAATTTCGTAAACTTTTTATCGTTTAGGTCAATGAGCTCAATCCAGATATGGATGATGCTAATTGAAAAGGAACCAACCGCCAAATCGCATGAAATAAGATGAAGGTTCCATGCGACAGCTTGGCATTCATTCATTATTCTGTGAAAAGTATCAAGCGCCTACTGGATTTCTAGCGACATCTATCGACTAAAGACCTAAGCGACATCGAAGAAAAAAGCAGTTTCCTGTTATTGAAAGAGATCCAACTGACGTTACCGTTTATAGAAAATGATCAGTGTCACTTGGTTCCTTTTATGTTTTAAGTCATTCGTGTTTGTGATAACAGTGAGTGTTGGTTTTCATGTATTTCGTATTCTATACGGACAGAAAATGGGTAAAAGAGCTCAAATCATTGTCGATAAGGCATTACGACTCAAGGAGGATGACCAGTCCGAACCGAAAAGACTGAAACTCAACCAATGTAATGAAGTGGGTAAATTTGTATAGGTTATGTCTCGAAAGTATTCAGTTCTTAATATTTTTTCTTGAGAATCATTGCATTTCCTTGTGAATATTCGTTCTTTTTAGACATTTCACAGTTTTTGTTCAGTTTTTTCTGGTATTCTTATGGAGAATGATATCTAAAACGAACCAACCGCCATTAAGCCATTATAGTTGGAGCCGAATCACGAACCAAAGGGCGAATGGTTCTTTTTAGATATTATTTCGGGAATGTGAAGAAATATTCATTACGTATTTATTTTGCATCCCCAAGGAACCATGTGGATCTGGTCATCCACAGAATACCACTTCTAAAGAAGTAGATTCATCAGGTAAGTGTACACATAGGTACCAATACATTTTTCGCGAATACTTGAATACATTCTGTATACTGACCTATTCTTACTTATTGAAGGTGCAAACATTCAGAACTTTGAGAATAAAAAAACGAACAACCAGATCATTCAAGTTCCGAATCTTGAAGACCCAACTATCACCGAATCAAGTCAGAATATAATAATCAAGGAAATTCTTGTGTTCAAAAGTCCAATCGAAAAAATTCAGATTCCTAGGCTATGTTCATCAGGTAAAAATATTCATTTCGAAATCAAATACATTCCATTACCTATCTAGAAATCCATTGTTATTAACTTCAGGGATACACACTGATGAAAACAAGGAGAATGAATTGAGAAATAAACATTCACCTCTGAATTTGAAAGTGATAGTTGAAGGAGTTCCTATTATTGACGAATTCAATGAAGGCATCGTAATTTCTCATCCAATTAGCCCAGGTGAAAAATCATAATGATAATAATCATTTAAAATGATAGTATTTAATAATTTCAATACATAAAATCAAAATTTACAGAATATCCCTTTTATTTCAGGAACGAACATTATGAATACAGAACATAAAGAACCAGAAAACTTGGAGTTTCAATGCCAGAACAATGAAGACTTACTTGAAGAAATTGCGATTCCTGATGAGGACTCACTTGAAGAAATGGTTATTGATAATAATTACAATAATTACGAATTAAATAACATTGAACAGGAAATACAAAACGAAGATTCCGATGATAGTATGAAAGACCGAGACTATATTCCTGATTCGGAAAGTGTTAGTAGTTTAGAGGAAGGAGAAGTTGACTTGCTATTTGATGAAGAGGAGATTGAGAGGAAGCAGAAATTAAAGCAAGAAAAGGAAAATTGGAAAGGACGTTCCAAGAAAGGACGGAATAATAAATATCCTGGACAAACTTTTGCCACAAGAAAGAAATTGAAAGATGCCAATAAGACTCACTACACTGTCAAAGGAAAATTGAAAGAAGCCAAACAATTCATCGACTACAAATGCAGCTGTCTGAAAAAATGCAGTGAAAAATTATCAGGAGATGAAAAAGGAATATATTTCAAAAATTTTTATGATTTAGCATCATACGATTTGCAAACTAGTTATATCGCAGCAACAGTCAAAGAAATGCCTATTAAGAGAAAACGAGCTAAAAATGGTCCAGGTTAATCTTATACTAGAGTCTATATGCTTGGAAAGGTTGAAGTTTGCCGGGATACTTATATAAACACTTATCAGATATCTACTAAGAGAGTAAATACTGCATTAGAAAAAAAACGTAGCTCCCACATAAAAGATGAGCGAGGAAAATCTGGAGGTAAGAAGAAAGTTGATGAAGAAATAATAAATCTAATCATCAATCATATAAAGAAATTTCCAACCTATGTTTCTCATTACTCTCGATCAGAAACTGAGGCGAAATTCTTGCCTTACGACCTTACTGAGAGTAAAATGTATGAACTGTATATAGCTGACAATCATCCAAAAGTTAGTTTTCAGTTCTTCAAAAATATATTTTATAAACATTTCAATTTGAAACGGAAACCCCCAATTAAAGATACATGTAACAAGTGTGACATGTATTCTTCACAAGTGAAAAATGCACAAGATGAGAACCAACAACTAGTTTTGAAACAACAACATGATGTGCATCTTGAAAGGGCGCAGCTTGCTAGAGAACAGCTCAACAAAGATATGAGAGAAGCGAGTAAAAACCGACATATTGAAACCCTTTGTTATGATATGGAAAAGGTTCTGGGATTACCTAAGTTACCAACAAATATTGTCTATTATAAGAGACAATTAAGTATTTTCAATGAGGGTATTCATTCAGGATCAACGAATACTCCATATTGCTTTTTGTGGAAAGAGGGGGTAGCAGGGCGAGGAGCCCAAGAAGTCGGCTCATGTATTAAAAAATTCATCGATGTGCACCTTAAGAAGGGAGTAGAGGAATTAATATTGTGGTCAGATAGCTGTGGTGGCCAAAATCGTAACATAAAAATTGTGATTATGTTAAAAACAGTTTTGATGCAGCACCCAACATTGAATGTAGTTTATTTCAAATATCTTGAGTCCGGGCACAGTTTTTTGCCGAACGACACAGATTTTGGGCAAATAGAAAGGGCGCTCAAAAATCAGGTTCGCATTTATACACTGAAAGATTTTATGTCAGTAATAGGAAATTGTAAGAAACATCATAAATTTGTAATAAACCTGATGGAGTCCGATGATTTTTACTCAACTGAGGATATTGAGAAACAAATTTCAAACAGGAAATTGACTACTAATAAAGAGAAAGTGAGTTGGTTGAAAACAAAAATAATAAAACTTGAGAAGTCGAAACCAAATTCGATATTTTTGTGTGAGTCCCACTCACCTGAAGAGAATGATTTCAAAGAAATAGATATTTTGAAAATAACACGAGGCAAAAAAATTCCCATTGATCCTCAAAAATTGAAAATTCTTTACCCTGAAGGAAAAGCCATCTCGAAGAAAAAATGGGATGACATCAAGACCTTACTAAAGTTTCTTCCCAAAGATGCAATTGACTTTTACAGAGTCGAGAATATCGAGAACGTATAATGCTAGATATACTGTTGATATATCATTTCTTCTGAAAAATACACAAGGATCTGCTTTCGTGATTTCCAAATTGAAATTCTTCAGAAAATTTGTGAAAGTTTCATTCCAAACTCTTGGAGCTTGTTTCAATCCGTATAAGCTCTTCAACAATTTACAGGCTCGCCCTGTACCATCTTCATAACCTCTCGGTTGAACCATATATATTTCTTCCAGTAACTCACCATAAAGGAATGCTGTTTTTATGTCAAATTGTTTTAGCTTCAAGTTTTCAGCTGCTGCAATTGCCAAAATCATTCTTATGGAATCAAATCTAACTACTGGACTGAATGTCTCTTGATAATCGATACCATATTGTTGACGAAATCCTTTTATGACTAAACGTGCTTTGTATCTATCAACCGATCCATCTGCTTTCATTTTAATCTGGAAAATCCATTTATTATCAATAGCCTTACGGTCTTTGGGCAATTCAACCAATTCCCATGTTCTATTTTCATTCAAAGAGTTGATTTCTTCATCCATTGCCAATTTCCATTTATCATTATTGTTTGATTGCATAGCATCTGTATACGTCGATGGTAAATCGTCTTGTATATTAACTAAACACATTGCAATATCATAATCAGCATACCTCGATGGTGGAACTATTTCTTGTCTTTCCCTCAAGTTATATCTCCTAAGCTCAGTTGGATCCACCACATTTCCTCCAGTGTCCCCTTGATTTTCAATATCATCACAGGTATTTCCGAACTGTAAAACTTGTCTCTCATTTTCCACATCTTGACTATCTTCTTCTTGATCATTTTGTACTCTATCATCATCTTCTGCTCGTTCTCTCACAGTAAATATTTTTCTTGCCTCTTCTGCTGGACCATTCACATTCTGTTCATTCTTGAATAAAATATCCCTGCTGTACCCTATTTTTTTCTCTTCTTGGTACCATACTCTGAAACCTTTGGTTTCTTCAGAATATCCAACAAAAATGCCCTTTTTACTCTTAGCATCCCATTTTTGCCTGTTTGCTTTAGGTATATGAGTATATACTTCTGTACCAAATATTCTGAAGTAGTCAATTTTGGGTTTTGTTCCATGCCATAACTCAAATGGAGTTTTTCCCTCAATAGAACTCGTTCCTGTTCTATTCAATACATGTACCACTGTATTAACTGCTTCTGCCCAAAATGTCAGATCCATTTTTTTGCCATAGAGTATTGTTCTTGCTGCTTCTATGATTGTTCTCAAATCTCTTTCAGCTGACCCATTTTGTTCTGGGGTGTAGGGTACTGTCTTCTGATGTATTATTCCATTTTCATCAAGGAAAGTTGATATGTCCTTATTCACATACTCGGAACCATTATCAGAACGTATACATTTCACTGTTTTCTCCAACTGTGTTCTTGAATAATTGATAAAAGACTTCAGCTCATCTTTGACTTCAGATTTCGTTTTGAGGAAATATACAATGCGGAAATGAGAATAGTCATCTTTGAACAACAAGAAATATCGTGAACCACCCAATGAAACATTGTACATTGGTCCACAGAGATCGGTGTGAATCAATTCTCCAGGAGACACACTTTTCGTGAAACTAGTGGAGAATGGTTGCCTATGTTGCTTTCCCAACTGACAAGCATCACAGAAAAAATCTCGGCTACATTCTGTATATTCAATTTTATTTTCTTTGAGAAAATTTCTCACCTGACGAATATTTTGGTGTGCCAGACGTTCGTGCCATATTCGTAAAGATTCAATAACTGCTATGTTTGCTTTTGGGGTTTCAGGTTCTTTTCTGTCTTCTTCAGATACTGGGTTAATCACTTTGAATAATAGCCTGTACAATCTTGATTGTCGAACTCCAATAGCTACAACATTGGTATTCATCATGAATCTGCACTCCTTTTCATCCGATATCATCTTAAGACCCTTATCCAGAGCAGTACCTGTTGAAAACAAATTAAGTTTAATTTTTGGCACATATAGAACATCAGACAAACGTCGTTTAACCCAATTCCCGTTCACAAAGCTCAAAATGTTGATGTCTCCTCTTCCTTCTGCTTGGATAATCTCTCCATTGCCAACTCGAACTGGCAAAGATTGCTGGAAGACTACGTAATGAACAAACCATTCCCTCCTACTCGTCATATGGTCGCTAGCCCCTGAGTCCACGAACCAATCGTCTGCAACATCCTGTACGTTTTCATCAATAGATCGTGTTCCACTTGTTCCAACAAATGCTTCAAAATTATCCATCCCTGCCTCGACAGGATTCGCCTTCTTTTCTCTAACTCCCTTACGAAGAAAACAGCTTCTTGCCCAGTGCCCTGCTTTGCCGCACACATAACATTTACCTGGCTTCCTTTTAGGATGTGTTTCATCTTCATGGTCAATTCTTGAAGAATCGGGATTTGATCTCCATTTTCCCGCTGCCAAAGCAGCTGGTGACTCAAATGATGATGATGATGATGCAGCATTGTTCTGTAACATGATAATTCTGGATTCTTCTAGTAGTAGCCTTGAAGTCAAATTATCTAAATTTCTTCTATCCTCCGTTGTTGATTCCCAGGCACTGTAGAAATGGCTATACTCAGTAGGTAAAGTCATCAGAATTTTTGTGATCATCATTGAATCTGGTATTGGCTCCCCCAACTGTTTGAGTTGCTGACCAAGAGATTCCAATTTTGAAATGTGTGTAGCCATGTCATCAGAAGAACTTTTGATATAGCTATAAAACTGTTGCTGCACTAGATGTAAACTCGCCTCTGATTTTTGCTCATATATCCTGTGTAGCTTCTCCCACATTTCATTTGAAGTATCGCAACACATTAAATGCTGAAGCGGCTGCTTCTCAACTGATATTACTATCAACTTCTGTGCTTTCGCATCTGCTTTATTCCACCTACTTAATTCGGTCATGTATTGTCTCCTCTGTACCTCTGCTTCTCCATCCCCGATCTGATTAATTGGCTCCACTGGCTTGTGACATGATCCTGTCACAATTTCGAAAATGTCAGCAGATTTGAGGATGACTTTCATTTGGAACTTCCATTCTGCCCAATTCCTCCCGTCCAGGAGTTTATCCATCTTGACTTCGTTATTCTCCATGTCTGGACCCATAACCAGTTCAAATTATACACAGAATAGAATTCGTACTTTTCAGAAGTTTTTATTTTTCAATTCTTCAGAAAACAACTGTTCTTTTTTTTTTTTTGTTATGGTGATACATCAAGATATATAAAATATAATACGGGGTGATTTATATAAGTATTCAAATAGAAACCAAATTCAAGTTTGTATTTTTCCTCAATACTTTGAGGATGATATCGAAGGTTTTGGCTCAAAAACTGATTTTGACTATGAAGATGCAGTCTGAGTCTCATAATATTTTTCCTAGTTATTGAGATACTTTGTTTTATGAGTCTGGAAATAAAATTAGTTGTTCCTTTAAAACGACCCATTTCATTGATTCCCTTTAATTTAAACAGAACCATGGGATTTGGATCTTTTTTGAGTAATACAACACGATTGTTTGATTATTGAGAAGGAACCATCCACCAAAAAAAATAGAAAATAGTTGTTTTGACACATGAAAAGAAGATAATCCACTATTCACTATCATTCGATCCAAACTTGCAATATTATTTCATAAAAAAAAATTTGAAGATATGATAATTTCAAAAGAACAAGAAATTTGTTATAACCGCTGATTTCCCAAAATGGATATGTGGCACTTGGTTCCTTTTCAATTATCATCATCCATATATGAAATGAAAACAACGATTTGTTTACTGGAAGAAGTCAGTCCGCAGCATTTTTTCCAGTCCGCCGATTATACACACCCCAGAAAATGCGTTCAAACTTGGAACAAATGTGTAAAATCTAAATAGACACAAACTTTCTGAAGACACTGTATATTATATTCTAGAGATTATTTGAAGTGCTGTAATGTTTTCAGTTTTTTGCTTAAAAAAAAGCATGATATCAATAATTGATCGTTTCGCATTTTCTATTGTCCAGTAATAGTGCAATGTGAAAATGGAATAGGTAGGTACCAAAAAATGTTGAACGCATTTTCCTAGAAAAAAATTGAATAGGAAACGAATTAGAAAATACAAGGGCGAGGCTGCTCAAATAAGTGGGACACCACTGTATACAACAAAAGGTCATTTCAAATAATTATTTGTTATTCTCAATGTATCTAGGATGTTCTTTTATATATTCAAACACCTATACAGGGTGTATCTAAATAACACCAAAAAAATATATAAGGGGTGATTTTTGATAAACCTCTCCCCGGAAAAGTTACACCCCTCCGAAGATGATGAAACATTTTTTTTTTCGTTTCTTTTTTATTTTTCCTGTAAGATACGAAACTTGGTTAATATTATTTGTCATTAATGTTTCCAACCCTATATAAAGTATGCTTAATAGAAGGGTTTGAAATATTAATTCAACCTCTTGATATTTTTTACAACTATTTTATTGGATGAAATTTTGAAAAAACATGGCTGAAAATTCATTTACCAACTTTTTTTTCTAAAAGTAATTTCCAAAACTTCGAACAATTCGACATCTTTTTGAAAGAACATTTTTCATCCAAGAAAAGTTGTAAGAAAAAATGTCTTAGGGGTTGAATATTTCAACCCCTTCTAAGCATACCTACTTCAGGATTGAAAAGATTCAAATTATACGTATTTTTGAAAAAAAAACAATAACGCTCTCTGTTATAACTTGAGGTTTGTTGAAAAAAAGTATTAAAACTTACAACTAACCACAATTTAAAATCCACTGTTCGGCACGAGTATCACTAGGAACACGAAACATATGTAAAGTTTCATCGTCTCTTTGCGATATTCCACAATTGAAAAAACTACATTTATTTCCACTACGGTGGTCCTGAGGGCGATTCATGATCGTCAAAGCAGAGAATATCTGGTCACAGAGTACAATACAGTAATAACCAGATAGGTAAACACAATAATGAGAAATAAAAGAGAACAATCGCATCGAAATCACATACAACAACAATAATTCATTAATAAGTAATAAAATGGCAAGATATGTCCAGCCTCCAGGCACCTCCAGACTCCAGATTTGAAAATTATACCTGCTCTAGAGATGAAGGGATAGGCGGCACGTGTGCGAAGTGGCGAAAGGTCGAGCAAGGGGGAAGGGACGGTCGAGCGAGGGGGAAGGGACGGTCGAGCGGTAGTTGTATTTGGTTCGAGACACGTCGAGAGTTCTAAAGAAGACTTGACATACACGCATTTTGTGAGTCGGGACTGGTCGGGGACTCGATAGTGTTCGGTAGATACGCGACGATTTTCATGAATGAATTTCATAGGGCTCCAAATGGCGGGAACGAAACTGGATTTGTGGCTCCATTCGGAGCGCGGCCAGTTTTAACACGGGCGTTGCCTATCTAGGGGAGTGTATAATCTCTGGTAAAGTGAATTGTGCATTATATATTCCAAGGGAAATTATATGAAAAATCATTGTAAAATTCGTATATTGCTACGTCAAAGTTGGGAACCAACTCCCCAGAAGTCGGACCTTGTGCGGAGTTAGGAAGAGCGGGACCTACAGCTTATAGTGGAATCCGAACCACTCCTTAGCCATCGAGATGCTATCAGGATTACAACCATAAATCCTACATTTGAAAAAAAATGCTCAGCCGATAGCCGGATTCGAACCGACAGTATCTTCGCATCTCAAACGGCTATCTAGCCCTAATGGAGTTTCTCATGACATCTTTAAACAGTATATTACACATATCTGCAAATGAATATCTGAAGGTTCATCAAGAAAAGAGTTTGCCTTTCACAGAATGAAGTCGAAATACAATTTACAGAATTGTTTATAACCATGATCATAGACATTGCTTATGCTCCAATGGAGAGCGAAATACGACTTGTTACCTTATCGTAATTCCTCCTGAAATGTTACATAATGAGATCATTTGGAGAAATTGGAATTTTAATGATGATTAACTCATTAGTGAATTTAGTTCAATCATCACTTTTTCGTTTATCAAAAACTCATAACGGCTCATTGAAGAATGGAATGAAACCATTGATAGATCTTTCTCAATTTTGATTTTGGGAAAAAAATACGTCCGTTGAAATGGACACTATGCAGGTGGTAATAATGACGACTCTTCAAACAGAGAGATTTTTTCATTTGGTGTGATAATCCTTGAAGCATATTTTTGTTGTATTATATCTGAAATTTTCACTCGGAATCCTGATCTGTTTTTATTCTGGATTGTATTGGTATTAGAAGTTGAAGTTCAGGAGACTGAAGAGAGGTCTAAATGAGACGACGGTGAAATGGCAACTCGTTTATTTTGCGCTGTGGCTCGCTTGACTAGAATGACTATGACTTATGACGTTATGACACTTGACATTATGCTCCATGTCACATCTCCCCTTTTCTACAACATTTCTATTTCACCATGATATTATACTTATTATTGTAATCTTACTATCTATGTTTCATTTTAGTTTCATTAGATATACTTCATCACAGTCTACTTTGTCAAATTTCAAATTATACATCACTTCACACAATACAATCTAGTCATTCCTAGAATATGTTTTCTATTTCCTTGTTATGATTGTGTCTTGTCATCACATCCTTTCCTGACTATGTAGTTATATTTTTTTTACCTTCCCTATATGTAATTTGTATTACAATATCTGATTGTTTCTATTTCTTCCTATACCTATTTATTCATCACATTCACATTGATACATTATACACTTCAAAATTGACTTCACAGTTACATATACCTATCCATAAAATACGGTTCTCAACACACTAAATGGACCACTCATAATTTGATTCTTTTTCGAAGACCTGTATTTTTTTTTAAATTGACCGATCTTCATGCAGTTTTCGATATTAGATGTGATATTTCATTGGTTTCAAAGAGAGTTAAAACACTCTGAAAAAGTCCGCAGAACAAAACTTACACAGGGTGAAAAGTGGAACCATGGCCATGGTTTCAGTCACTGTTTTCGATTTTTTTTACTGAAAAGAGATTTTGTCCTATCTTCTTATCATCCTGTATATGCCACAATGGTGCTTTTATCGTCTCTCATTGTCCTCTACAAAATATGAAAACAGTTCTCCCCAATATTCAGCTCAAGTGGAGTTCTTGAGAAAAAATTTAAGACATGCAAGACTTTCGAATAAAAATCTAATTCTTGTTCCAATGGCCAATTGACGAGATATCATGGAAATATCCGGAGATGAGGTCCCAGTGTATCATAATATAACTGACTTTTGATCAGAAAGAAATTTCTGGAGTTCTGGCAGCATTGGAAATGTAGACCATAGTGTAATGGTTCCACTTTACACCCTGTGTAAGTTTTGTTCTGTGGACTTTTTCAGAGTGTTCTAGCTCTCTTTGAAGCCTATTAAATATCACATCTGATATTGAAAACTGCATGAATATCGGTCAATTTTTTCAAAAAATACAGGTATTCGAAAAAGAGTCAAATTATGAGTAGTCCATTTATTGTGTTGAGAACTGTACTTTATTAGTAATACCTCCTGTTTTTTTGTCTACATCACTCTCATTTTGTGATGAGTGATTCATAATAAGATGCACCCTTATTCACTATCACTTTCAAATATAGCACAATTAACAAACTTACTAGGTCTTCTGCTTATTCTGCCGTATCTTGTTCTGTTATTTTCATTCTCTATCTCGTTATAATTATTACTATTCACTATGTTATAACTAATACTAGTTTTACAGTTAGTTTGGTTTCAATTGAGTCTTTCTACTTTCTTCCCTATTTTCTTGAGTATTGTCAACCAAGTCGTCAAAGGTCAAAATTTTTACCATCATTCACATTTTCTTATAGGTTGCCTCCAGGAATTTCTATCTCTCCCTCCACAATTATATTTTCTCCTATTCTAGTTTTTACGTAAACACCCTCTTCAGTCTGAATAGTCCTGTATGATTCTCACTTTTCTGTATGGCTTCAAACATTTTCTGTTACGAATTATTGTTGAACCATTAT